>VCDM03003216.1:5412-27480 GCA_012977825.3 Pteromalus puparum
ATATAAATATTGCGCGTGCGCGTGTGTATGTGCGTATGTATGTATACGTGTATGTATGCGTGTGTTTGTGTGTGTGTATTATATGCGTACACCCCTACAAAAATCCGTCAGTCCTCAACCAGCCGTCGGATCGGCAGCATCGCAGAAAGTCGCTCCGTTGCTCTCCAAAGTGCCCTGTAAACCACGAGGCACTTTGGATAGAAGGTGGGTAAAGTGGGGGATTTTCTCCAAAGTGTCTCTAAAATCAAAGACACTTTGGATAGTGAGGAGAGGGGACTCGTCTCTCTCCAAAGTGTCTCGAAAATTCAGAGGCACTTTGGAGAGACAGAGTGGGGGGAGGGGGGCTTTCTCCAAAGTGCAAATGGCACCATGGAGAGTAAACAATCTTGACCTTGACCTCTCACTGGCTCGGGTGGGGGGTCAAGGTCAGCTTTGTTTACTCTCCATGGTGCCGGGATACTACTGATACGCATCATCCGGAAATATACAACTTTGAAAACGTAACTTCTCTGGTGTACTTTGCTTAAGATCAATCACTAAATAAGAGTACGGTTTTATCATACTATCATAATAAGCCTCTTGCAAAAATCTTGAATCCTCAGGGTATAACTGGCGGGCTAGATGCTGAATCTGAGCACGATCTCGAGGATTTTTAAATAAAACCAAATAATTTGCATTCAGAGATATATCGCGTTGACCTTTATGAAATATATTTTGACAAATATAAATCACCGAAGCGTTACGGTGGTGACTTCCCTTACTGAATAAATCAATAATTGTTGCATTATTTGCAGACTCACGCATCAAATTATCAATTATTATTAATTTTCGAACTTTCGGATCGTTTGAATAATCCTCATTACGAGGTAAACCTTCGCGAAATTCAATCTCAACATTTTCCACTCTACAACTATCCTGCCATTCACCATAATAAAATTATATTCTTTCAAATTTCACATTTGCAAGAACATCGAGATGCTTCAAAAACCGTTGCACAAAGACTGTTTTGCCTGCTGATGTAGGACCAGCACAAATCATAGTCCAGGGGTGCATGAAGCGAGTATCCATTTTAACGCTCGAAATTCGGATCTGTATTCATTTAACACTACACTCCAACTTCTAAAAGGATGCCGACAGTGTTAACAATACATTACTAAACGAACACTGGTATACATTCTTAAAAATGTCACGTACCTGGCCCGATATTTATTTTAAAAGTCTCTTCTAAAATGAAGTGTAACAGTCAACGTTCCAAACTCGAATAACATTGAACTTCCAAATTGATCTCTTATATCGATATCTATAGTTTGAAAACGACTGTTCAAAAGTGGTATATAATTAACAGGCGAATATCGTTTAACAATGGTACTACCATATTTATAATCCTTTGCTTCAACATTTACAATTCTTAACAAAGGCACATGTGCATCTCCTACAATACACGGCTCACAAATGTTTGAATAAATAAAAAGTTGATCGGGTATAGCGTGAGCGAGAGTAGCAGGCTGGCTAGCTACATATTCTCTATAAGGTATAGTTTGTGTCTCCAATGTTATTCTAAAGGTGCCATTTTCAAAACCAAGAATACGTTTTACTGCCTTTGTAAGTCTACTTTTCTTTTTTATAAGTTCCGGATACTCTCTTAAAGTAACGTAACCTCCCTTTTCATCGTAAATCAATTCCTTAGCCGTTTGACCGTCGTGATATTCCTTAAAACCTTCATTTATTGCATCAATAAAACTTTGTACGGATCGATATACACCATGCTGGAAATGAAAATTATCCTTCCCTTCTATAGGTGATATTAATGTATCTCTATAACGTAAATGAAGCGTAATGCAGGGTATATGAATTTCTGACAGTCCAACTTGCCACTTTTCATGTAAATCGATTGCGCGAGGTAATCTTACTGAAAAACTAGTGGTTGTGTTGTCTGGAAAAAATTTCATACGACTATTACTAGGGAGTACTACTGTGAATTCCGACTGATTCATTTTTATAGTCTTACACGCCAACTTCTAAAAAGATGCCGACAGTGTTAACAATACATCACTAAACGAACACTGTTATACGCTCTTAAAAATGCCACGTGCCTGACCCGATATTTATTACCTATTAAAGATAAGATCTCGACACGCGCTAGTCCCAAAGTCACCGCAACCCTTGGTTACCTCCAACATAGGACCCCCACACCTGCAACTGTGACGTCACTGGCGCCAGTAGGCCACGCCCCCCTGTCTACCTAGCGATTACCTATTCTACTTATATATGTAATTGATACGGAATAATGCTATCCATCAAACAAACAAAAAATACTTGATAGAATTATATATGAAGATAAAACAGTTCTGATATTAAGCAATACATACTGTTAAAGGAAGCTACGTGCCAAAGAACCGGCAGCGATTTTGTGTATTATTCGAATATTCTATTATTTTTTGCGATGTACACTCATATTACAGGGCATACATTTCAGGTTTATAAAATATGCTATTACACATAGAAAAGGCGGGAATGATATCAGAAGCAACTATCCCTCTTATAATGCGAAATATATTGTACAGAAGCCTTAAAAGCTGCATCTTTCAAAACTTTGTAGACATGCTAGAGCCCAAATTATAGAATGAAATTAACAACTTATCGTCCAACTTTTTATGTACTTATTTATGTCTATTTTCGGTAAAATATTCAGCTCAACTGGGGCAGAAAACCCAGATAAACAAAACCATAATAACATCTTTTTTTACTATATTTTGACTATCTTTCCTGAAAAATTGAGCTAGATTGTGGCAGATAGAGCTGAGATATAGGGCTGGCAAGGTGGCTATTTTGGAGAACTATGCTGTCTTCCAAGTTCCATAACTTTGTATTGGAATTATGAATTTGAGCCCTCCAAAAAAGAAATTGAAGGTTTTTTCAAAACGAATGTTTTAAGAGTTTAAGGGGTCAAATCTACTGGAAAAGGAAAAAAATGGCATGAAATCAAAGATACGCGAATAGTCCAAAAAAAGAGTGTTTACATTTTGCCCTACAGAAAAGGCCCCTTTAAGTCTGAGGTTCTCGGACTTTTTTGCCGGAAAGCTAACGTTATAACAAGAAGATCCATACATATTGGCTCAGAGAATTGACTAGGTAACCCTTTGCAGATTTTTGAAAATTTAATAATTTATTACGAGAGCTAAGGGGCACTTAGGAGGCTGAAATTTTAGGAATGGCCTTTTTTAGGCATTCGCTACGTATAAATGGTTTCAAAGAAACTATTATACCCAAAGCAAAAGCCTTTTGGGTTTGACCACGAAGGTGTTTTTTTCAAATTTTTTATATTCAATAGAAAGGTTTTTCTGTCAATATTCTGCAGTAACTTTGTAGAGAGAAAAATTTTAAACCAACTCTCTGTATTAAAAAATCACAAATATCTAATTAAAAAAATGTTTCATGGAGGCGATACTTGATTCACCAAGCTGATCATTCCGTCCGTGCATAGCCCCTGATGCACATAAGGTATGACATCTACTACTCAGTGTACTTACTGAAACCAACTTTTTGGGCTCAAACTCACTATAAATATTCAATACATAATATACTATATGAACACCATGGCAATAGGATCCTAACCTCAAAAATTGACGAGGAAAGCTTAAACGACCCAGTATGATTGTTGATTGTGTAAATTAAACTAAGCAAATCAGAAGAAATCAGGAACGAACTCCTACAAAATGCATCAAGTTCAATACAAGACTCACTTGAGATCGGAGTTGAAGAAAAGTACTAACTGGTCAAGAATGAAAACTGTTTACTAAAGCAATTAGTCAATGAACTAAACGATCAGAAGACAATGCTAAAAGACAAAATTCAAATGAAACAAAACAAAAATTCACCAGTAAATTTATCGTACGCAAAGATAAGCTGTTTTTCAAAGGTGATTCAGTGCTAAACTAGTGAAAAAAAGATACAAACTACAAATATGTTCGTTAACAAAAAGAAATAACTTGTCATCTCCTGTCTGAATAGTGAGAGTGATTCACTGACTACAGAGATACAGCAACATAACCTCGAAGGTGTCTGTGAAGTAAGAAAAGATGAACTGAAAAATCCCATGATCAAAATTGTTGGAATCGACATCTGCAAGAATTTTGAGGAACAAGATATTGAGGAGGACATTAACGAAATAAATTTTAGTAGGTTCGAAAACAAAGGTATAGTCGTACACATGTATAAAAACAGTCACAATAATCTGACTACAGTCCTAATGGAGGTTCCTGCAGATACACATAAATATATTAAAGAAAATAAAAGCAAGATATTTGTGGGATACCAGAATTGGAACAACACTAGTGCATGTTTTAAATGTGCTGAAGACCACAAGACAAGTACCTGCAAAAATAGTACCACGAAATGCCTAAATTGTGAATACACAAACCGTAAATGCAAGACAAATCCAGACATAAAACATAATCCTAGTGATCCAATACAACGCAGCATTAAAAAAAAAAAAAAAATAAACATGTACGTAGAGTCTATCGACTATCTGGTGAGACCTACTTTACCGACGGCACTCCAAGTTTACCATGAGCAGGTTCCTACTAAAGAAGAAGAAAAAGAAATCCAAAGCCCACCCATGATTTAAAAAACACAAATACCAAAGCCAACACAAGAAGAACCAAAACCTGCAACGACAACAAAACCTGCAAAGCAACCGCTACGAGCACAACAAAGGGATTTAAGGTCAAAAAGCAGCAAAACTACATAGCGATCGTCACGCGAAAAATAGGAGAAATGGGGCGAATGGAACCGATGGCGGCAGAGGCGATCGAGAAGATAATTGACAAGCTGTTTCCCACCCATCCCACCCGACCTCAATTAGAAATGACGGACGAACTAACGGATGAGATACCCCTTTTTAGCGAAGGCGAACTTATCGCGGCAACTTCTTCCCTGAAGAGCGGTAAGGCTCCGGGACTGGATGGCATTCCCGCGGAAATACTTAAGGCCGTTGCCAAACAACGGCCTGAGCTGCTCCTGGAAATGTACAATCAGTGCCTGGTGCAGGGCGTGTTCAGTCCGCGGTGGAAAAGGGCTAGGCTAGTCTTAATTGAAAAAGCTAAAGGTCAGGCGGGCGCGAAGCCATCGTACAGGCCGTTGAGCCTGCTCGACACTATGGGAAAGACAGGCGAATCGCTAATAAAACCGCGAATATTAAGCGCCGTCAGGGAGGCGGGAGACCTTTCAGACAAGCAATACGGCTTCAGAAAGGGACGCTCAACAATCGGCGCGATCAGAGAAGTAACGGACACGGTCAAGAAAACGGATGAAGCGTGTCATGCGGCCAGGCCATTGGTCTTGCTCGTGACACTAGACGTGAAAAACGCGTTCAATTCGGCTAGATGGGTCGACATTTTGGATTCTCTGCGATCGTTTGGGGTGCCTTGGTACATCATGCGACTCGTAGAGGATTATCTGAGGGAGCGCACGATCGAATACGAAACCGTGGAGGGACGTAAGAGCAGGCCCATAACGGCAGGGGTGGCGCAGGGTTCAATCTTGGGACCGGACTTCTGGGGCATTCTGTACGATGGGTTACTCAGAGTAGAAGTACCGGAGGATGTTAAACTCGTCGGGTACGCGGACGACGTAGCGGCGGTTATAATAGCTAGAAATGTGGAGATCGCGCAGGGCAAATTGAACGCGGTAATGGCCCGGGTGCTAAAATGGATGACCGACCACGGACTACAGCTAGCACTCGAAAAGACGGAGATAGTTCTCTTGACTAGGAAGCGTGTCTCGACCATCATACCGATGCGCGTCGGAGACGTAACAATAACGACGAAGCCGACAGCCAAGTACCTGGGGGTAACCCTAGATACGAAGCTGAACTACGGGGCGCATTTAGACAGCGTATGCGAAAAGGCGGCGATTAGGGTGCCGCAGCTTAGTCGATTAATGGCCAACGTGCGCGGGCCTAGGCCGGCAGTCAGACGACTCTTAATGGCAACCACAAACTCTATTCTTTTATACGGAGCGGAGGTGTGGGCCGATGCCATGCAGAAGAAAAAGTATCGTAAGCAGATAACGGCGGTGCAACGAAGAGGGGCGCTTCGGATCGCGTGCTCGTACCGAACGGTATCCGGGGACGCGTCAATGGTTATCGCGGGGGTGATTCTCGTGGATCTGCTTGCAATTGAACGCAAGCGGATCTACGAGAGTCTCCGGGAATCGGCTAGGGTGGAAATCCGAACCGAGGAACGCGATAGGACGATGCGGAAATGGCAGGAGCGATGGAGTGAATGCCGCCATGCGAAATGGACGAAATCATTGATTAAGGAGGTAGGCCCGTGGGTAGGCAGAAGATGGGGGGAGGTCAATTTTTATCTCACCCAATTTCTTTCCGGACACGGCTACTTCAGGAGTTACCTCTCCGCGATGAACAAGGTAGCGATACCGGGTTGCAAATACTGCGGTGACGAACGGGACGACGTGAGACACACGTTTTTGGACTGCCCTCGGTGGGCTGATAGGCGTAGAATCTTAGAGGTGACGATAGGGGCATTTACGCCCGACACGATAGTGAAAACGATGCTTGTTAGCAAGCAGAATTGGGACGACATAACGGCGTTCGTGGAGACGGTTCTCCACACGAAAAATAGTGACGGGTGCTTAGCTGACTAGACGACGATAGATGACCTATAGGTCGTAACAAGACAGGCGACCCCCCGAAGGAATGCGAAAGCGGCTACCGGGGGGATTCTCGCGGCCATATGAGAGGTGGAGTTTTAGTGGGTATGCCTGGCGTCTGTCCCGCGCCAGGAGAGTCTACCCTGCTAAAAATAGTCTATAGGGATCGATTGGGATCAATTAAATTATCAACAGATTCTATGCTAATTCTGAATACCATTTTTTGTATGAGGATTCGATTAAAATAGATTAGAATCAACAGGAGTCAATAGATTTTAATACGGAAAACAACAATTGAAGTAGATAGTTAATACCAGACATTGGTTTCTATTAACTTTACTGGTCCTTTTTTGTATAGAATGTTATCGATTCCTATTGATTCCTATCAATTCTATCTATTTTAATCGAGTTCTAATGCAAAAAATGGGATTCAGATATAGCTTAGAATTCAATTAATAATTTAATCCATCTCTATTGACTATTTTTAACAGGGCCACACACGGGAAGTCCCGCACGGCTCCTGCCATGGTGCATTAAGCATTTCTCCAACTCTCCGGATAAACAAACAAAACAAAAAAAATAAAAAAATGCGATTATTATACAAATTGTCATGTACATTGGTAACTTTTTTCTTTCTTTCGAAGAAGATAATATTTACAAAAATAATACAAGAAAACAAACATCAATCATCGCTCATTTCATTTAATATATCGAGAATTTCATCGAGATGATGAGATACAAGTTGGTAAAATATATCGACAATATCATTACGGCTAAACGGAATTTGGTCTTTCATTTCGCTCGCACACGTCTGTACAGTGGTTGTGACATTATCGAACCACTTATCATCAATTAGATTAATAATTGCTTTCCCAAGACTTATCGTACAAATACCAAATTTTCTTACCGGTATATTATCTGGATTAACTCTCTTAATGTATTTTACAGTCTCTCTTGCAATACAACTCACACTACCCGCTACAAACTTAAGATATTCCAGACGCGTATCAATAGATTTCACAACATACTCATACAAGCGAAGAAATTTAGCCTTTTTAAGAATAACAGTTGAATGATGCCGTGTTCTCATCATCTCAAATGTTCTAGGAGGGCTAGTGTCCACAATTTCGATCACCCTGTCCTTCTTACTGTAAGTGAATTTTGCTGTCCATCCTGTACCGCAAATCTGCTGATCCGTCATAGAATCGCTGCTCCTCCCGTCCTCGCAAAGTTACTTGAAAAAGTAGTTGAAACACTTTGTGAATTTCACCCACTCATTAGGGGTAAAAGCGATTCCTTTGGTCATAGCCCAATAGTTGCACTACTGGTCTGTAGAACTCGTCTTGCAAGTTGTCGTATTCCAGACCGACAATGATCTCCGTTGAGTACGACTTGTCCAAAGTGTACAAAGTGCTCAGAAGTTGAACTGGACGGAGTTTGCTTTCCTCCTGGTACGCCATGGTGCACAACTCTCTCTCTCAACAGCACGACCATCTTCAAACTACTGACTCTGATTCTTAGCTCAAATTCTGAAGGTGGGAGGGTATAGTGGAAATAAGAATTGTGGTGGTGATAATGGTGGTGGTGGTTGGTGGTGGTGGTGCTTGGTGGTAGTGGGGACAGCACGTGTGAAAGAGAGAGACGGTATCATTACCTTCTCAGGTTACAATAGCGATATCTTAGAACTACAGCTTTGTAAACCTCTGACGATGCAACCGCCATTTCCAATAAAATCATCGTCAGCAGTTTTTTTGCTTTGTTTGCAGCAGACATATCGTCTTACCACGTCATCATTTTTTTTGCAGATATTCTGAGAAATTTTTGAGAAATTCCTCAAAACCAAGACCGTTACTCATGTAATGCAAAAAAATGATGCAATATTGACCGCAAACATCGGAAGAATTGCTCTGTAGACGAACATTATTCCAGCGAAATTGTTTACAATTTTTTCTTAATCGGTTTATATGATCGGGAATAAATGGGGGTATTCCAAAACTATCAAAGTAAAAAGCGCTACAAGATTTGTCCGCATACACGGCCACCCAATGCATACCCGATCTCGTATGATCATCCGTATTGACAACAAACGCTATCGGTTTCATCCACACCTTTGGTATCTGATCGGCTGGAAATACGCCGACAGTATGTGAACAAATTTTTGATAGATTTTTCAGTATCTGAAGACTGTCCATTATAAAGATCGCTATTTAATAAAGTTGTCCGATTCTTGTTTTTTTTTCTTAGAATCACGCACAGACAGCCACGATTTTAAGGGGGCACACCGACTTTAAACTCTGAAAAATAAACTTCTTATAAATAATAATAAAAATAAATTATAATTGTTATATAATTTTTATACTAATATTAGGTTATATTACCTGTATTTCTACCATGGTAAATCCATATTAGCACCTATTTACCCATGGTGACTCTCCGTATACAGTTTTTAACATGTTGGCACTGTCCGTAGGATTCTATGTGACCACATGGTTTGATTGGGCTACAATTTCAGGAGAATGCTTTGTACACTTGTACTTTTGGTATGAATCAAGGGATTTTGGTGGTGTACCCCCTTAACCTATAAGCGTTATTTAAAGCACATCGATAATTACGATGACAAGTTTTGACAGCGTGATGCATACAGTATACATCCGACGATAATTTGTCGAAAGACGGACATTCTTGATCGAACTCGAGATTAAAAATTTTACGAGGTATTATTTTGCACAACAATAGCCATTTATCATTAACTCTAGCGTATATTTTTCGCACACTTTTTGAAAGTTTTCTTAAAATTTGTTTCACTGACACCGTATATCTTCACTCAGATGATCAAGCGCTATTGCTGGTGTCATTATCCAATGACTACTAAAGTTCCCATCAATAGCCACTACGGCAATCTCTTTTGGTACATTCTGATGTTTGACACCCTTGAAGAATTGAATGTCAATGATTGGGTGAAGCGTATATGCTGGCGCCGGATTACAAAAAATTAAAGAGAGACTGACTTTGGGAGGCACTTGCACGTTGTTTATATCAGGCAGTAGTAGTAGAGAGTAGCGACATCTGTGAGTGGTTTAACTGTTAAAATCGATGATCACTTTGTAACACCCCACACCGGCTCCGCTGGGTTTTCAATTTAAAATTATAAAAAACTAAAGTCTCATGACTTGTTTTTTAGAAAAATTACACGCAAATAAACGTACTCTCCCGCTCTTTCCACCGACGCTACGGGTCACAGCTGAGCAGCCAGCTACAAGCGACAACAGCAGTGCCATCAGGCAGTAGCGGCAGCAGCGGGAGTCACCACGCGGCAGCGGCTGTAGCGAGCGCGCTATAGATATACCCAGCGGTAGCAGCGAGCGCATATATCTATATATGTAGCGCAGCGAGCGGTGCGGCGTGCACAGCGTGAGAGTGGGATGATGACGTAGCGGCGGCACGGCGCGCGCATCTCCGTATGCTTGTATGAATGGTTTTTGTATATAGGTGTGAATGTGTATGTATATATATTTGTATGTGAGAGTTTTTTCGGCGGCTCGAGTCCCGCTCTCTCCGCAGCCTTTATAAGGACCTGCGCGGCCTATGGCCAGTCACTAGCTCCAGCGCAATTATCAGCGCACTAGTCCTACCAAGAGCAACCATTAAGCCTTGGTAGTTAAAACACTTCGAAAATTTTCTCACTTTTGAAGGACTTATAAAATTTTCTAGTCAAGCAAGATATCGCAATTTAAGCGTATCAGTCTTGGACTTAGATAAATTTCAGTTCCTTTCAAAAGGACTTAGAGAAATTTCCGAATATTCATACACTTATAAAATTTTCGAGTTAGGCACGATAACGCAATTTAACGCGTATCTGTCCTAGACTTAAACAAATTTCACCAATTATCAAACATTTGTAAAACTTCGAATAAATCAGATAACGCAAATTAAGCGTATCTGCGTAAAAACTACTCTTTGTAATAATACGACTTTGATCAGCGATCCAATCAGATAACGCAATTCAACGCGTATCTGTTTATATTTTCGTTTGTAAAAATCAAAAGCGGATTTATTAATTTATTTCATTTTGTGATACTGAATATATGCAACAATCAATGCAATATTCTCAGTTCTATTAATAATTTGAATATATTTATGTTGTTAAAATCATAGTCTTATTATTGTGTTAATTTCCACTACCTCGTATCCCGGACCTGACTAAAAAATATAAATATTAAATAAAATCATTCTATTTAGTCTGCTGTCAGAAAGACGACACAGACTAGTAAACATTCACTGCTTTTCTCTAGTAAAATCATTAAATTACAGATTTTTTGCATAAATCTAAATTACTACAGGACCGAGAAAAGTCGTGACCGTTTCAACTTGACGCGAGGCATTAATTTCCAAAATATTATCATACTCTGTGTACAGAATGCAATTGACAGTTTCTGTTAGTGCATTGCTAAAACGTACTTCTAATCTAACGCTACCGTGTTTAATCAAATTCCAATGGCTGGAGTCATTTGCCAATAAATCTGGAGTCAAATCAAAAGCAAATAGACAGTAGTCAAAGACGATATAGGCTTTTATTGAACCCAATGCGAACCTTCGATTGTTGTTTGGGTTGGTGGAATGTCAAATTATAGCAGCTCCGACTTTAAACATTTACATGAATGGGTATGTAAAAACGCCATCTTTAACTGTCAAAAATATCTCTACTCGTTCTATTTCGTTTTCTCCTTCTAGTAGAACTAGGCTGTTTATTTCGAGATGTTTTCTTCTTTTTCTTCTGTCTCTTTCTATTTCTTGTTATGCTCCTCTTCTTTACAATACCACCACCACCACTCCTCGACTTGCGTTTTTTCTTCCAGTGACACCTCTTTTTCTCCTCTTCCGCACTGTGACAGGGCCAGCGAGCGATTGCAACTGAGCCGGATTCCCGAAGCGTGACATTTTATATTCTGACCCTTCCATCAACTTGTCCAGTTTCTCCTCAGCTTTTCTCTTGAGAATCTCGCCAGATTCTCTCACACGATTGCGGAAGGAATGCTTGACTGGTGTGTTGTGTGTGTCGGATATAATGTTGAACCTCGTACGTACAGCCTCTTTACCCACAGCTTTGGCCCCTCGACTGATCAGGGAGAGAACGCGGTGAAATATGCCAGCTAGAAAGGAGCCGATACCACCGTGACCTCTTTGATAGAGAGACCCGATGTAAATATAACCAACTCCTCCAGTGTAGGTACCCCGTCCCCCACCACCACTACCGTGCTAGTAGTTGCCATTGCCAACTGGGCAGTTGAAGTAATCTTTGTAGCGATTCATCGAGTCGTCGACTTTTTTGAAATGAAGTGTTACGGTCACTGTCCCGTAATCGAATGGTATTGATTGCCCACATTAGTCTCTTATATCTATTTCAATTGTCTGAAATAAGTTGAATAACAGTGGTATATACATTGGCGGAGAGAAGCTTTTTATTCGAGTAGTACCATATTCGTAATTATCGGTATTTATCGATATAGCTTGTAGTAGACGCGATTGGACATCACCTGTCACATATGGCTCACAGATGTCGCTGTAGATCATAAACATGGTTGGTAGTCCGTTGCAAAGTCCAGCAGGTCTATCCGACTCTATTGCGTATTGATTACCAACAAAACTTATAGTTTGTCTATCCTTTTCAAATCCAAGAATTTTTTTTACTTTTTCCGAGAAGTAAAGCTTGTGAATGAACTGAGAGCAGCTAGTCTTTGCGCAGACTCTGTTGATCGTCACATAGCCACCACATTCATCTGTCACTTTCAAATGACCGCGGATGCATTCTAAATTATTTATTTCCTCAACTAGAGTGAGGACATCTTTATAATTCCCCAGACGAATAAGTGATTCTGTGATTGTAAAATTTTCCACTCTCGTCTCATTTGTCTCAAGTCTTGTGGGGGTATTCGTTTGAGAGAAATTTTTCGCTTCTCCTTTTCAGATGGCACGTGTTGGAATGTGAGAGGTATTTGAACTTCAGTGAGAGCGACTAGCCATGAACCTTGTAATCTTATCTGTTGTGGCAACTGTGTAACATAATGCGTTGTAGTGTTTTCCGAGAAATAATTCATACTGCTGTTGCTAGGCAGAATAATATAGAATTGATCTTTCATATTTGCGAGAGCTGGCTAGCCTTGACACAAGAATTGAACTTATCCGGATAACCTTTCCAGCTGACGAAATACTCCTTTGAACGACGCTTACCTCTGCTACGCAAAATATTTTCTATTTCAAACGATGCAGCGTCCAGTTTCTTCCGAACTCTGCTCAATTCTTCAGCGTAGAAACAAACGTCTGTCTTCACCTGACAAATCTTGCAAATGATAGACAGGTGGTTTACGTGTCAGAGAAATCCGTGTGATTTTAAATAATTCCAGTATCCAGCCTCTCTCGTAACCTTTGTCAAAGACGGATCTTGCACGACTGACGCGAACTAGCTCACCGACTTTAAACTTGGGTCTCATCGGCTTATGACCATTCTTATCGTAGCGACGCTGTAAATTCTCTCGTGCTTTGGCAACATTGTACACAGTCACAGATGCCGGTGTCATCTTTGTCGCCGAGTGCTTACTGTGATTGTAAGCCGCTATTATGTTCTGCAATACATCGATGTATCTCCGTGTATTTTTGTGGGTAAAATATCGCCAAATTCGCTCCTTAACTGTCCGTATCAGTCTCTCTGCGATCGCTGCCTTTGTATCCGGACTGCGAGCAACTCTGAACAATGTCGTTGTCGTGCAAAACTTGTTGTGTCTTACGACCAATGAATTCTTGGCCCTTATCTGTCTGAAGACATATTGGCTGACGCCCATTGCTTCTCGAAAACACACGCGAGAAAGCCTCAGCGACGTTTCTCGAAGTTTTTTCCTTGATCGGTTCCAACCAACTAAATTTACTGACAACGTCGATTACCGTCAGAATGTAACTGTAGCCGTCATTGTAAGTTTTCAGAGATCTCAAATCCATTAGATCAGCTTCCCACAAATCATCTAAATTTCGCACATTATAGCTGCGTCGTGCAAATCGAAGTCTAACGGATCGATGTAGATTATATGCATCTTGAATCTCAAGCCACTCCACAACACTTTCGCGATGAAAATTTTTTTATTTTTTATTACCTTTTTTTCTTCTTGTTGTGTTTTTCCTGCGTGTAGCTTGAAAACGTTTTTCAACACCGGCGTACGCCGCCGGGTGTGGAGGAGCGTAATAAATGTTCTCAAATTTTTCCTGGCTCTGCCTCCTCTTCCTCCTTCTCACACTACTCATTGTGCGTCTTCTTTTCTTTTTTCAATTTTCTTTCTTTGTGTTCTTTGACTGTTATTTTTTTCACCGATGCGTCAACTTTGCTGATAGATTTTTTCCGTCCTTTCTTATCCTTCTTCTTCAGTGCACCTTTTATCTGTGAAAAATGTTTTCTAACGTTATTTTGCTCACCAAGCAGCAGGCGTTGCGACGATGTGCGTCGCAGCCGCTTGGGATTTCATGTGGAAATCGAGAGCGGCAACACCGTTTCCAAGCGAGCGCAAATACCGAGAACCCTGTTTCGCCTTNCAATAAGGGCCTGGTTTCGTGCGATGCGTGGCGCGGGCCGGCAGCGCGGCGGCCTTCTTCTCGGAAAGCCGCCAGCTCGCCGTTGCCGGTTTCGGAGAAGAGTTCCGAGGAGTCGCGTTGAGCGACGGCGGATAGGCCAATCCGCGCCTCGGCCGCTCCTCGTCATAAGTCCGCGCGGACTTATCGGCCAATCGGGGGCCTTCTTCTGCGCGATGCAGTGAGGAGAGAGAGTGGGGTTTCTGCGCGCGCGAGCCTGTTCGCGCCCGCGAAGCCCTCAGTCTTTATCTGGACCTTGAGGTGCTCGCACGTACCTCGAGCCCACGAGAAGAGAAAAGAGAGAGATCCTTGTAGCAACGCCGAGGAGATTCCCCTGAGCTGCAACGAGGGCAACGACGAGGAGGACCCGCAGACGCCGAGGCTACGAGCAGAGAGAGCTGCCCTGGCCGGACCGCCGACGTCGCAGGAGCCGACGCCGCCACCCAGACCAGCCAGCGCGAGAGAGAAGGAAGAGATTAGATTTAGATTTAAGTGTTTTATTACTGTACATTATGTTGTACAAATAGTATTATAGAAAATATTTACAGATTAATTACAAGTTTGAGCGATAGATGATTTGAAGTATGTTAAGTAATGGTGGTGAGATGAGATAGCGAAAAGTTATGAATGAGGTTTTTGTGTGATAGTTACTGTTGTTTGTGAAGGTGTTTGAGAGAATGTTGCGAATTTAGTTGTTTCTACTCTGTTCTTCTTAAGCGAAAAAGTATTGTCTAGCCTGCGTTTTGAAATAAGAAGTTGAACTATTGTTACGTAAGTGAGATGGTAGGGAATTCCAGAGATATGAGGCGCTGATGTGGAATGATTTCCTCAGCGTCTCTGTGGCTAAGGGAGAGAGAGAGAGAGAGAGCCACGAGAGAGGATCAACCGACCCGGACCCCGAGCGCCGAGAGCAACGGATCCGAGTCAGCCTTCTTCGCGGCGTGTTTGAGGGAACGGGAAGCCTGGGTTCGACCCAATCCCGTGAGGTACAGGTGAACAGGTTGAGTGTGATTGTGTTAGAGAGAAAGAGAGAGCGAGAACGTGAGAGTATTGTGTGCAAGAAGACGGTGTGCTCGGACGTAGTGCGGTACGTCGGAGGAGCGTGCATAGTGTGAGAGTGAGAGAGAAAAAGACAGAGAGAGAGAGAGAGTTGCGTCAGCCGTCGTTAGGTGCATCAGCACCGGGACACGGCCCGCGAGAGCGTGAGCGGCCATTTGCCGCGTGGTGCCGTTAGCCGCCAGGATTTCGGCGGTGTAGAACGAATAGGGAAAAAAGCCTTGTGGAGAAATTGGGTGTTTTCTGTGAGTTTCCCTCATCCTCACTCGGCCCAACGTAAGCTCCCACGCGCGGGACGATCGCGGGACCTCCCCGCGAAAAATAATAAAGCTAGAGTACGAACGTGAACTAGTGTTGCGCAGCCAGTCGACAGTGGGAGCTGCTCGCTGGCGACATCGTCGCAATTGGCATCCCTTGTGGGGAACTCTGCGATCATCGGGAGAGTGAGGTGAGGTGTGGCGCGAGAAAAAGAAGCGCTACGTGGTTGAGTAGAGTTTGATGTTAGAGGGCAGAGATGAGTCGTCACAAGGACGAGAGAGCGAGCGAGCCGCCTGTATTTTTCCGACCCGGTGGGCACGGGGAAAACTACAGTCAGGCCCTCGAACGACTGTTACAGAGTCGCACAGGCCGAACGTTGAAGCGCGAGATCAGCAAGTTATCCAAGGTAGAGCTCGATGCTGAACTCGAGGTGCGGAGTTGTAGCTTGCGTGGTTCACTACAGTTGCGTCGAGAGCGCCTGTTTCGTTGCACGATCCCTGAACACGAGCTGTCCGTAAGGAACGTGCCGTGGTTTGAGTGGGATTGGGCGCGAAGTGCAGATATCGTCTCGGAGAATGAGATGGAGAGAGAGTGCGGGCTCGTGACAAAGGCAAAACTGCCTCGTCCGAAGCCAAGACAGAATTTGCCTGAAGAGGACATAATCAGGCAAGCGTCATCGTCAAGTGAAAACGATCAGGTGCCGAGTGGTCCACGCATCGTGCAGGTGGAAGTACATGAGAAGCCTGTCCACGTGCTGCGACCGTTGTTACCGACCGCGTCGGTTGCGGTTAGTTCGGCCGTAACGACGCAAGCAAGTAATACCGCGCCTGTGACGGTGATGAGTAGGATGACCGCGCCGATTCCCTCGACGGGAATGGGAAGGTCGCAAGTCCCGGGAAATCCACAGCCAGCCCTTGCAAGTTGGGAGATTTTCTCCGCTCGCATGGCGCGAGGCGTCGGCATTCAACCCGGTGCACAGAGGAACGAGCTAGAGGGCGGCGAGATGTTTCGGTTGCCTACACCGCCACCTGTCGCGGCACCGAGGCTCCATACGTCTCGCTCTGCGCGTGCGGCGAATGCGGCGAAGTCCGATAATGAACAGTGGTTCACACCAAACCAAGACGCGCTCGGAAAAGTTTCCTCGAGGGAGAGTATAGCGAGTGAGATTAGTAGTCGTTCTTCGGAACGAGAGGAGAAGATGCGCTATCTGCAAGATCACGGGTTCAGCGCGGAAGAAGCGCGAAACCGAGTATACGCGGAGGAGCGCGAGGAGTGTAAACGGCGAGCGTTCGAGGAGACTCGTGCTCAAGCGGACTTATGGAGGCGAGAGAGAGCCATCGAACGTGAGCATAAAGAAGAGCTTCTACGCTTGGAGGAAGAGGCGAAAGAGGAGCCTGGCGCCAGCGCTCAGTGTTCGCTCGTCTCTGGCCGTTTTATCCGCTAGGATTCGCGAAAATGCTTATTCTGCTAACACACGATCAGCCTTTCGTCGATTGCCTTGCCTATCTCCGTAGACCAAATCATGCTGACGACATGCTTCGTCTAGTGGATTGATGCCAACTTCACCACGTTCAATACGTTCCGCTAGTTTTGTTCCTGGACCACAAAATCTGTATCCGGGTACGTGCACTTCGAACGGTAGTAGATTGCAACGGCCACATTTTGGGTCCGTGCAGGTACGGCCCTGATCTACTAGCCAAGGTGCCGCGGAGCGCAGGTACAGGGCTGCCTCGGTCTCTCTCTCCTTCGCGCTTACACGGCTCCCATACGATTATCGATCGTATGAGAGCCGCCGACGCAGCAGATCTACACCGCAAACGAGATTTCGTCCGCTGCGCATACCCCTCTCTTAGCGGTCCCGCTTCGCTCGTCGCCTCGCTGACTAGCTCGAGCGAGGCAGCGTTTCAGTACATTTCCTTCCTCCAATAGACTACAACACTCCACACGATTCTTCTACAGACGAAACCACGTGCCAGAGTGTTTCAGAGGAAGCCAGGTCCTAGCCGCTCGAGATGCCGTTTCGCCTCGCCGCTGGACTCTATGTATTTTCAATTTTAACCTTTTATTTTAACAAATTAACATTTGTGTTGATTTGTTTCTCGCACCCGTGGATCTCCACACCAGACTGATTCGGGGAGTCTATTCCTTCGGGAAAGACTCAGCGCATAATTAACCAACTAACTTTGCCACCGACAGACGCAAACGAGATAGCTTTTGCTGTCCGGCTGGCGGTGATTACATCACGTCCCAGTCGGTTGTCTATGGTCGCATTCCGCGAATTATGCGTAAACTAACATTATCATCATAACACCTTGTAAAGTTAACCAAATAATACACAACAATTACGAGGATTACACATTACATCACTCCAACCTTAATGTTTAACAATTTTTAGGTCATCCATCCTACGACTGTCAATTTTCACATCGATATATAGTCTAATTGATTCCTTCCCTTTGCTATAATATTACTCATTTTTCTTTCATTTTACCACGTTGATAATTAGATCGGCTCGAGACTTATTTTTCGTGTAATTATTCCGTTGAACGCCGGATCTCGTGTCTGGATACACGGTGATGGCAAATAAGTCATCTCACATATAGTTGATTTGTTTCAATATAATTATTTAAATATATCTTTCATAAATCGTAATATTGTTCGCGTATTATCACATCAGTAAATCAAACTTCATAGCTTAAATTTGCAATCGATCTTTTCTATACACAACATCAATTTACTCCATCACATTTCATCTAACAATACATTTACATTTAACTAACCATTGTTGTAAACAATATTTTCCTGCCTTATAGGTTATACTTGATTCACATGAAAGCAGTCAATATTCTCATATTATCGAATAATATTATAAGCTTCGTATACAAAAAATTGATATGTCGAGTCTCCACAATTATTGTTAACTTTGTTTCGGCTACTTTTGAGGTGGCGATTTTCTATGATTTAGTTCATTCTAATTCTAGTTAATTGATGCGTTTGATACATTTTTCGAATAAACCTATGGTGATAAATAAAGTGAATAAAGGCTCCTAGCCACAATCATTCTGTTAATTATAAATATGTGTACAATTTATTTGACCTGCTGCTCCTCACCTAGTCCCAAGTATATCTGCGCCAAAAGTCTCTAACTATTAGTCAGCGACTATATTGAATTATTCCAATGTAAAAAAATCAATCTAACTCACGAGTCTTATTTTGTACCGCGTAAATAATTCAGACACAAAATAAGATTCTCTCAAGATTAATCAATTCATCTAGCGCTATTTTTTTAACAATCACTAGGGGGGTTCCCCCCCTGCTCGCTTCGCTCGCCAAACCCACGTTCGTTGTAGTAAAAACTTTAATTTTAGTTAGCTCGCAATGTGCGTGAAAGCGTATATGCGGGGACTACGATAGGCTGTGTACGCGCTGATAACAATACTTCAAAAAATAAAACCAAAATTTTAGAAGTGCGAATTGTGTAAAATCAATTCTTATCCACTCTTTCCTCGCTTATTCACGCCTTCATTATATATCACAGCTCGTAGCTACTGCCAAAAATTAACCGCGCGTGCGCATGTGTTTTGGATTTTCCTTTTTGAAGAGGTTAACCGCTTTTTAACATTGAACGCTTTTCAACGCGTTTTAGATTTTATTGCAGCCGCCACCGCCGATTATACATTGATAATTTAGCTCGATACGCTCGATGTGCAACGCCAGCCCGAGCAGTTTTTGTCGCTCTACTCGCGCGCATAATCATTTGCAAATTGACGGTATTAAGGTCGTTGGAAAACGCACCCATTGCTGTGTATGCATCAGCTTTTTATAACGAATCATAGGCGCCAGCTATTTGCTGTAGCTGAGCTAACGCGCTAAACGTATACGGGATTGTATATCGCATTTGTTGAACTTACCGGTACAAGAAAAGAAAAATTATTATTCTATATTGATTACGAGTTACTGCTGAATTTAGTGGAATCTAAACGCTTGTATAATGTCGAGATTTTTAGGGTTGATATATGATTGTTTCGGCGCATGTGTTTTGGATTTTCCTTTCCAAGGAGTTAAAATGATAGGGCACGCGTAAACAATACATTTCTTTCTTTCTGTGTTTGTGGAGAAAAAATTTTACCTACAAGAGCTCAAATACGTCTTAATTGTTCAGTATTGATTTGTCGCAATAAATCGGTCGTTGCAAAAGTTACGCTGTTTCGAATTTTACAACAACCTGCGTGCACGCGCCTATTGTCGTATAGATTGCGAGTCTACCGATAGGTAATGTAAGAGGCAGAACTGTTATCCACGTTAAAAACTAAACTTTAAAACTACTTAAAAAACATCTTAAGGGAATATTTCGAGATCAAACCAATGCATCTCTTAATTAATTTAAATACATTATAGATCTTAGCAACGTGTAGACGAATCTTAGCAACTCTTTAAACGACGTCATCGATCGTGACCATATTCCTATCATGTCGTGATCAAATCTGATCCGCAACCACACGTCATACAGCGGATAAAGAAGCTTGTATGTTTTGATCCTAAATTCTTAGATAATGTTAGGATAACTTACGTCAGAAGTCATTACGTCTATCGGCTTGTTTAATAGATTGTAATACGAAGTACCTTCGATCTCATGGATTGGCACAGCCCTTTCATAATAATCCAAAATCGGTTGTTCCCTTTGTATTTAATGAGATCGCTTTCTTGTCGAAAGGAGTTTTATTACAACACGCAAATCCCTTGACTTCTTCTTATAAAAGGTATTCAGTATAGTCCCAATCTTGCTAACCCTTGTCAAACCACTTAGAAGTAAATTCCATTTCCTTGAACATCTTGAGTTTCACGATCTTAAAAATTGTCTGCCATACTGATCATACTGGTCATATCTGGTCATACTGATTTGTAATAATATTTTAAATATTTCGTTTGATCTACCTACGACGAAGAAAAACTATTCTTATTTTTGCTTAAATTGTGAACTGTATCTTTATATACTTATTTTTATCTGCAGCTTTATTTTACTTGAATTTCATGTGCTCGTGACTATTCTGGGACGTGGTTTTGTTTATTTTCAATATTGCTTTTAAACGCATTTTCAAGCATTTGGGAGGTTATGTGATCGGAAAAACAATAAATTATTTATGTGGCTTCAGTAAATACGCTTTAAAAATTTGCCTTATGTCCTTAAGTTTTATAATTATAGAATTTTAGGTTAAAATTTTGCAAGCACAGGGCATATTTTGTCAAGAGTTCATCATCTTCGAGCACACCTTACATCTATCTTTACATCGAACGCCACGTAGCGCGTTACTGAAATTTTGTTTTTTTTCTGTGCCAGACACCTAGACATCGTCTACCGGAGTCCCAAGTGACAGGCTTATAATCTTCAAGCACAACTTACATCTGTGTATTAAAAGCTGGAATGCTAGTAAATAACAGAGTGATCCTCTACTTTAAGACCTTCATAACCCATCCATAAACCAAGGCTTCCATTCATTGTGTGACGATTTTGTATCCAAGCGTTTGTAAATCATTGACCAACATTGTCCAATTGGCTTTCTAATGGTAAATGGTTGGCTTACGTTTCTACCAATGTTGTTCTGTATAAATATGAATGTGAATTGTATCTTTAAAATTTAAAGGGATTATTATATTCTGTTTCATGTATTTGTATGAAATCTTAGAATAGAAATGGATGTTCATTATTGTGTAAGAAGGAAACAAACCGATTACCCCATGCAAAAGTACACATACCGTTAATTGAAATTTTAAATTCGGGAAACTCCCGCCAGTGCTGGTCACAGGTTAATGGGAAACTTGCATAAAAAAATCTATTATGTCCGTCATGTCGAATATCGAAAAATAATCGACGCGTATTTTTTCTTCTTTCAATCAAACGATTATTGACAAAGGTACAGTGGGTTGAAATATCGTGTGACGTCACTGAATCGGACGATATAGATATACTATACACAGTCCGAATCAGTGACGTCATACATTTCAACTCTCTACATCTTTGTTAATAATCGTTTAATTGAGAAAAGAAAAGATATGTGTCGATTATTTTTCGATATTCTACCTGATGGACTTGATGAATTTGTTCATGCAAGTTCCCCATTGGGGATATCCAGAGCCGACAAGCATGCGCTGGACGCGAGTGGCCGCGTTTTGATATAGAGCGCATGCGCGTCGGCCCCAGTTAACAAGCGGCCGGCACTGGCAAAAATTTCCGGAATTCAAAGTTTGAATTAACCGTGTGTGTAATATTAGAACTTATTACAGAATAAGTATTAACAGTGGTTTAGAGGTAATAGCTGAACGGCAATATTGGAGGGTAATTAAGGAGCAAGAATTAAGGGGCAGTAATTGAGAGGCAGTAATTGAGGGGCACTAATTAAGGAGCACAATTCTTGAATCAGCAGCGGCGAAACTTTTTTGATAATATAGACAGACTACAGAATCTACAGTAAA
>VCDM03003219.1:0-25000 GCA_012977825.3 Pteromalus puparum
GTGCTGCAGGGCGCCTCGCCGTCTCAGCAGATTAATCAACTTTGCCCAGCTGTTGACCGAGTTCAGTGGGCGACCGCCAACCATCTCAGCTCTACGCACATGGACGCTCGCTGGCTGCAGCCATCTCCGACAGGCGCTTTGAGTCAAGTGGCTCGACCTGCTGCCCTCACAGATCAACAAAATGGCCGTTTGCTGAGAGTGAACCGCTGGACGAGGTCGCTTCTGGCTAACGAGCTGTCACGCCAGATGGCTCCATATGCGCTGTGTCCGCCCAGTCTCACCTGCTCAAGCGGTTTCGTCTCTGGCGCCGCCTCACCACTGCCAGCACAGGAACTGACTTCGCTGCGCCTGCCTTGACACAAATCATCACAATGCTCCAGCAGCTGTCGATCACGCTGCAGCCATCGCAACGACGCTCGCTTCTGGTCAGCAGCAACAGCAACAACAGCAACGACGCAGTCGCCTGACTACGCGCCTCGTCGTCGCGCCAACGCTCGTCATCGACTATCGTCACCAGGCCCTCTTGGAACAAACCCAGCTTGGTGATGGTACCACCAACGGTTCGCGAGTGAGGCCACGCAGTGCCGGCCACCTTGCACCTATTCGGCCCAGGGAAACCAATAGCGCCGCCGCCTCTTCAGGCAGCCGCGGTCGGCGCACCTTCCGAGCATCGCCTGCACGTAATCGACCGAACATCCGGCTTACGATTTCTCGTCGACACCGGCTCCCCAGTCTCGCTGATACCACGATCGCTGATTCGACGTCCTCTCCAACGCTGCCCGCTGAAACTCAGCGCAGCCAACGCCACATCCATCGATACCTTCGGCTGTCATCGTATGGATCTGGATCTTCACTTGCGCCGACCCTTCAACTGGAAATTTATCATCGCAGACGTCACCACCCCGATCATCGGCGCAGATCTACTTGCGCACTACGGTCTAGTCGTCGATATGCAGCGACGACGCATCCTCGACACAGACTCATCACGCCACGCTCTCGGTTCGGTCCAGGCCACCGAGGTGCACTCTGTCGAGGTCATCATCTCAGCGGACGTTGCTGAAGGAGTTTTTGCCGACCTTATGCGCCAGTACAGTGACCTCGCTACCCCAGGAAGCACGACCATCGCCCTCCCGGGCCTCGACACTCATCACCATATCCTGACCACAGGACCGCAAGCAGCGGCCAAGGCCCGACGCCTCCTTGGTCCACGTCTCGAAGCTACCAAAGCGGAGTTTCGGATCCTGCTTGAGATGGGTATAGTGCAACTGTGCGACAGCTTCTGGGCCAGCCCGCTGCGACTCGTACTGAAGCCCGACGGCACGTATCGCATCACCGGCGACTATCGACAACTCTTACTAAATATTTTTGCTTTTTTTGAATGATATATTTTAGACAATAAATTGAGCAATAGTGTATCTAAAAGAGCTTAAAATGGCCTATTTTTCCCGCAAGATTTTCCAGATTGACCGTTCCGTTCAATTTTTATGATAAAAAAGGTAATTTAAAATAAAAATTAATATCTTCAAAACTAAATTCTCAAACGTTTTGAAAAAATTCATGGCAACAAAAAACTATAATATCTATTTGCTATAAAAATTTTAAGTTATTTTATTTACTAGTTTTCGAGCTAAAAATCGAAAACTAAAAAAAATGGGTTATCTATGTCGTACCGTTACGGGAGTAAAAAGACTTTAATTAAGTTGAAATTTTGGGAAACAATAGATCTTTTGAGTATCTCGGCTAAGTTCTTTTTGTAGCTTATGAAACCAATTTATTTAAAAGATATTAAAACTCAAATTCTTTGTCTCTCACCCTGTATACCCTGTATAACTGAAAATTATTATTTTTTTTAACCTTATAATTTCCTAACTAAAGCTCTGAATGTTTTGAGAAAATTTATGGTTTTGTGAGGTTATGAGGACCTTATGGTATTTTAAATATTAATGTTTTAATATTTTCATGAAAATAATATGATTTGATATATATCTAGAACTAAACGGCTAAGTAATTCAAAAAAATTCAGTGTATACCGTCATAATTCTGGAACCACGCAAACGATCGTAATACAATCTGACATTCATAAATGTTTTCTGATTCTGAATTCGGGAAATTTTTTTTTATGATTCTGACCATTTTATGGTCATTCGCTGGCTTCCCTTGGATCTTATTTTTACAACGTGTACACTTTACCTACTTTACCTGCTAGGTGCATAATCAACTATTTAATTTAATTGTTTCAATTATATACTTAATATTTTTTTCAGCTTAATGAATATGAAAAATTGGATTGGGACACCATTGTAAAATTATATTCTCAATAAATTTTGCTAAATAAGTTATAACAATAGAATTTTATTCATTTGAGAATGATGAAGATAAGAACGAGAAATGCTATTAGTGCGCTATTAACAGTTCTTTAATATCTTGCATTTGATAACAGACGAATTTCATCCATATTTCAATAATAAATAAATAAATGTATTAACTTAACTGCTAATGAATCCCTTTCTCAGTGTCGTTCCTCTATTGGTAAACAAAACTAGTTGCTTATTTTAAGAGAATTTTTGACAGGTATCGTTAATATTTAGTTGGAAACCCGATAACATTGCTACCAGGGTTATTTTAAATGTCACTTATATGAGAAAAGGTAGATTTATCATATATCTTGCAACGGCCACATTTTGGGTCCGTGCAGGTACGGCCCTGATCTACTAGCTCAGGTGCCGCGGAGTGCAGGTACAGGGCTGCCTCCCTCTCTCTCTCTCTCTCTCTCTCTCTCTCTCTCGCTTACACGGCTCCCATACGATTATCGATCGTATGAGGGCCGCCGACGCAGCAGATCTACGCCGCAAACGAGATTTCGTCCGCTGCGCATACCCTTCTCCTAGCGGTCCCGCTTCGCTCGTCGCCTCGCTGACCAGGTCGAGCGAAGCAGCGTATTAGTACATTTCCTTCCTTCAACAGACTACAACACTTCACATGATGCTTCTACAGACGAAACCACGTGCCAGAGTGTTCCAGAGGAAGCCAGGTCCTAGCTGCTCGAGTTGCCGTTTCGCCTCGCCGCTGGTCTCTATGTATTCTCATTTTACCTCTAGCTTAACAAACTAACATTTATTCTTTTATTGTATTTCTCGTACCCGGGGATCTCTACACCAGACTGATGCGGAAGGTCTATTCCTCCGGGAAAGACTCAAGCATATATTATTCACTAACCCTGTCACCGACGGGTCATAAAAAGATAGCTATATGCTATCCTACTGGGCTAGCTCAGTAGGTTCTCCCATGGTCGTATTTCGCGAATTATACGCAGAATAATCATATCATCGTAACACTTCGTAAAACTAACTAAATAATCTACGACAATCACGAAGATCACATATCATCTTTTTTTCATCCTTAATGTTTAACCCTTTGCAGATCATTTACTCTACGTTCGTCAATTTCCACCACAATATTTTTTTTCAATAATTTCTTATATGTGTAATAATATTACTCTTTCTCGTTCATCAACCGCGTTAGTATTTTCGAGACTTATTTCCCATATAATCTATCCGTTGAAAGCCGGACACGTGTCTGGCTACACGGTAATGGAAAATAAGTCATACTATATACAATTACATCGTGTAATCTTATATTATAGACATATACTCAATAAAATCATAATATTCCCCGCGTATTTTTCCGAACAGTAAATTCAAAACATCATAACTCAAATATATAATCAATCTTTTCCGTACCAATTTTCATTTATTCCAGGACATTTCATCTAACATTTCATCCACATTTTTACTAACCATTATTATAAACTATCTTTTCCTGCGCTATAGGTTCTCCTCGATTTATATCAAGAGTAGTCAATTATGTGACATGTTCGAATAATATTATAATCCGTGTTTATAAAGTGATTTGATATGTCGAGTCGCCGCAATTGTTGTTAGTTGTGTTTGGAGTTTTTCTAGGTGTCGATTTCCTACGCTTAGCTTAGTTCAATATTAGATTATTCATACTTTTAACAAATTCTTGAGTAAGCTTTGAGAAATAAATAAAGTGAATAAAGGCTGCTAGCCACAATCATTTCGTCAATCTTAAATCTGTGTAATACTTTATTTGACCTACTGCTCCTATCTACTCCTAAAATAATAATATCTGCACCACAAGTCCTTAAACAATTTATTCTTACGAACTCACGAATCTTATTTTCCACGAAAAATCAATAATAGAAACATAAGATTCTTTCAATCTTGGCAAAATTTTTTTTATGATTCTGACCATTTTATGGTCATTCTTCGATTTTTGAAAAATATTTTTACTTTTTTTTTAATGATACGATTTATACAATATATTCAACAATAGTGTATCTAAAAGAGCTCAAAATTGCCTACTTTTTTCCGCAAGATTTTGCAGATTGGCCGTTGATAGTATTTGTTGCAGGTAGATTGTAACAGGGTTAACGGAAACTAAAATCGCACAAAAGTAAAGCTACTAGGAGGATTCGTCCTAACGTCTCCGTCTATTACATTTGAACAATAACAAAAAGCGAATAGGATGTGTAGTTTAGAAATCTACCAGAGAAGGTTGGTTTGGTATACCAATCAGTAATTAATTTGTTGTTATCTCTTATTATTAAGACATCTAGAAAACTTATGGAATTATTGACTTCAGTTTCGTGGGTGAATTGTAATCTGTTATTGTATGAATTAAATATTCCCAATGTTTCGTTATACGTCATCAGGTACACAGGTTATAATATCGTTAACATAGCAGTAAAAGAATAACGGTTCGAATGATAGTTTTGATAGACATTCCGTCTCGAGGTTATCCATGACAATGTCGGCGAAGAGTCTCAAGTTTTTTAATTTTTCTTACCTTTTGCCCCATCCATTGTCAGATTTTAGGGGTTTGATTGTGGTGATAAAAGAAGGTTACATAGCAATTTTGGGCCATTTTTATACACATATACTCAAGTTATGATATAAAAACCAAAAATAATCAATAAAATTAAAGGTTTTTGTAAAAGTTGCTTGCGCACAGGGCTTCGACTAAATTAATCCAAAAAATTTGGACATACATTTTGACCCGTACTTAACAAAAGTTAATATTTTTTATTACGGGAACTCTCATAGTTCATCTGTAATAAATCAAGAATTTATTAAACAACTAAATCTATGAAAAAACCCTATAATTTACTAATATTTATAATAAAACAAATTTTTCTAAAACAGATACCTTAACTTAAAATATTAAGTTTTGTTCCAAATGTTCTAAAGAATACGCGTAAAAATTTTTAAAAGGATTAATAGAAATGCCTTGCGCACGGAACTTTTTAAAGTCAAACGAACAAGTTACGAGAAAAACGCGTTTAAAATTTTATTTTTGCATGCTATCTAATGTAAAATATTTTACTCAACTGCCCATAACATTGGTATAACTTTAAGTTTTTACATCGGGTTGGTTTCAAAATGTTCATAAAACTATAAGCAACTAAAATATATAATACAAATTTTTTCGAGTTTTTGACCAAAAATCAGTGGAGTTCCCCCTTAACATGTATTCTTTTATCGCAAAGAAATTTATTTTAAATATGATTAAAAACGCATTATTATTTTGTAAGTTTCAAAAAATATATATTTTTATAGTTCTTTAATTCAAATCATACGCGCGAAATTCCATAAGGTGGCCAAATTTGGAACTATCCTATTTGGTGGAAAATACACATTGGTTTTTATATGAAAGCTGTGACGTCACGCTTAACAAACCGAATTCCATCCCATTCCAAAAAAGTCATGAATTTCGTGCAAAGATAGTTTATTGCATAATTTGAACAGAAAAAGTATTAGTTTTATTATATCAGCTAAGCAAAACCGAACAGCTGTTCGTTGGCTCTGTCGAAGCGAGTCAGCGAGCTCGACCACTGCGCATACATTGTGCGCTGTGGTCGAGCTCGCTGACGATCTGACGACCGGTTAGCGACATGCCCATGTGTGTTGACGTTTTGAAGCAGCCTCCCGGCCTCCACTAACCGCAATGATTTTTCGGCGATATAATAAGTGAGTGCGTAGTGAAAAACGGCAACAACGACGTGATGTAAACAGTGTTATAAATAGTTTGAAAATCAGAACAGAAATGCTGCTATGGTGCCTGTTTTCAAGCAACCTTTGCTCACCGTGGTTCCGCTCGCGGATCAGCTGCTCGCGGTTCTTGCTTTGGAAGACAGTGCAAAAAGTATTCAGCAGTGATGCACCCGGAATGGCACCGAGGATGCAATGTGTGAGTGCCAGTTCATCAAGAATTGCTGCAGTGTCGGAAGCTGCAGTATAGTGCTGCAGTATATTAGCTCCAACAAAAAACTTGAGTTTTTGCTTGGAGGTTATCCTTTGTTTTTTGGACTACTCCTGTGGCTGTTGCGCCTGCTCATTCTGTTGATGCGCTGTGCAACGTCCATATCCAGGAGCTGGATAAAGATAGGGGATCCGGCGCAGCTGACCACGAGGTTGCGTTTAGTCAGGGGCCCCGACGGGACTTCATTCGTCCCTGCATTCGATCTATCTCTCTCTCGCTCGCGGGTCTGATGCCGCGGGAGAGGATAGGTTAGTCTTTGGCAGCGCGTGCGCGTTTTCCACCGACGCACTGAATTCGCATGTAAATGTAATTGCGTTTCTACGCATCGCGCTATCTCTTTCTAGCTGCGCGTCTCCATGGCTTCGCGAGCGGCACGAGTACTCGCACGAGGCAGTATACTCATGACGATCTACCAGACCACAGCTTTCTTCTTTACACTTTAGCTATGCCATTTTTCCACGTGCCAGTGAACGAGAGGAAGGAAGCATTTTAATAGTATACTTAGCATTTGTATTTCTTTTATCTTACACTAATCTCTGCACCCGGGGATATCCTTGTGACTGATCCGGGGAAATCCGTCTGATTCTCGGAAGGATTTCAGCACCTAACCATTAACATGCCACCGACGGGTTACAAAAATATAGCTACACGCTATCCGACTGGGCCAGCTCAGTCAGTTTTCCTATGGTCGCATTCGCGAAACTCGAATAACTACTAATAATTCACAACTAACCCTTTGTGCCATTAACACGTGCAAGCACAAAGCCTCATCGAATAAGTGTTACCTTTATGTGATTTCTTCACTGTGCAGCATAGCGAAATACAACCAGAACCACTCTCTCGCTCTGGTGGTGCTGGTTGGCGTTTCTAGGTACTTCAACAGCCTCAATACAACCCTGGAGCTAGATTTATCTTATCTGGTTGTGCTGCTTGGCATTTCTGGCTGATGTAATCACCCGGAGACAATCTTGGAACTATATTTGAGTTTTCGGACAGTGCTGGTTGTCGTTTCTAGCTGGCTTAACCACCTGCGAATGATCCTGGAGCTCTATTTCCACTATCCGGCAGTCCTCTTTGACGTTGCCAGCTGATTGGACCACCTTGAGACGATCTTGCAACTGAATTGATGCTGTCCTGGAGTATTAATTGGCGTTCTTGGATAATTAAACTACTTCAATACGAATCTGGATATGGATTTATATAATCTGACAAGCTAATTTTTAAAATATTACAATAAACTTGAACTGTATATTAAATTGATATTGTATCTTTAATAAGTTTTAACTTAACGCTTTGTCCTCTAAAAAAGTTCAGTCAACAGATTTCTTATGGCTTGGGGATATATTTTCAGTGTTCATGATGATAATCTTCTGTTAGTAAATATGAACTATGTTACTAAAACATGTTGTTTGACGGTAAACATACTGTTCAAGTAAAATCATTAAATTTGAATTCGCTGAGAAAGCGACAAAGTCGGAGCTAGCCGCTACGTAAGTTTCTGAACGCTGCTGGTCAGCTCGATCAAATAGGGGGATGCTATGACAGCGCTCGAGCGCTCGCTCTCTCTCTCTCTCTCTCTCTCTCTCTCTCTCTCTCTCTCTCGCTCTCTCAGCAGTACCTGTTGCCCGACTGTAGTCAGTCGAGCTGTAGAATCGGAGCTGAACACACTGCAGTGTCAGCTACTGATATCGTTCTCAGTTGGAGAACGACCGTTTAGTCCGTATATTAGCATTCACTTTTCCTTAATTTTAACAAGTGTACTTACACACTCTTTTAAATATATTTCGCTCTTACAGAGCCATTTGTTATTGTAAACGCTGAGTGTGCTTTATTTCACCAACCTAGAGTCGATAAAGATCCACCGTCTACTCACTAGAATAGACGTTAAAACACATACTTAAAAGCTGCCTTGTTTTAAATTTTAAGCAGACATCAGTGGTCTGAATCTCTTAATAATTATTTATGAGTATGATTTTGTAATATTTTTCTGTATGTCTAGGTGTATAAACAATTCTGCATTTGTTGGATTATGGTCTACTGCGTCTACCAGAGTCAAACTAAGGATACTGATGGTGCTGATAACTGAGCTATCAAAATCTTGGAGTTGGAACGTAACTTCATTTAAGACTCTTGCACTACTATACTACTACTATACTGCTATATTGATGGATGAGTATTTTTATCAGGTAAGATCAGTGATTTGAATAATTATTTGTGAGTATAAATTTTTAAAGTTTTTTTTTGTTTTCTAGTTTCTCAACATTGTGGCCAAGTGCTGATTGGTATTCTTTTGACAGCCATCAAAACTACTGGAAAACTGGCAACTTACTTGTATTTGTACCAATTATTTATTTTTGTTTGTAGACCTATTCTTAAAATAAAACTTATTTTAATTTTATTTTATTGTAATTTCAGATAAATAATACAACACTGCTGTATCGCAGTTTTCAAAAGGATAATATTTCGTTTGTAGGATTTCAATTAGAAAATTGATTGTTTAGGAATTCAGCATAGTTTAGAGGGATGTAGTAAGCTACTTAGAGCTTTTCTTCAATCTAAGCGAATTTCCTGATTGAATGTAGGTTATTCTAGTTCAGTATAATACACTTAAATTTCGGAAGTGAATTTTACTGATTCAGCTCAAAAGATATAATTATCATAGCGTACGTACGTCGTTATATGATGCCAAGTAATACTCGGATCGGCTTCACTAATCCTTGTATTCGGCGATTGAGTATTTCTTAAATAACGCATTTCTTATAATTTAATTTAAAAAATGGTTTAATCATGTATGTATGTACGACATAAAGGACAAAATATAAATTTCAGCTTTTAACAATATAGGAAAATTCCTGAAAATATTTGGGTTGGATGTGGCATGTTGCACCGAAGTTATTATTGAATCTATATATCAAAAAATCGCTTATAGGGTTGTTGTATGTCAAAAAGTATTTTAAAAGAATGTTTGCCACGATCAAAAGTTGTGTTTTCAAAATATCTATAACTTTTATATTTAACATTTTTATGTGAAAATTCAAGCCTCAAAGTTTTATTGTAAATAATTGGTTTTTTAGCTGTAAAAATTCGATTTTGGGCTGTAAACTCGAGTTATAAGCATTTTCATGATTTGATGTTGATGAGAAAAAGTTGTATTTTTCAAAGATCTACAACTTTTCTATTTAATTTTTTTTTTTTTTTTGCAGAATGCTTAGAATTCGAGTTAGAGCCAAAAAACCGTTTTTAGCGATTTTTGGAGGTGGCCGCATTCTGCGTACATGTGCGGGATTAAACTGAAAATAGAACCATCAGGTTCTGATGGTGAGGGGAGTTTGCACACAAAGTTTTTGTCTGATCGACTAAAGTCTCTCAGAGATAATCGTGTAACACCAAAATTTTTATGTAAAAATACGCATAAAAATCGAACTAATTGTGCTCGCATTTCAAAATTACGTAGAGGATCGGGATACAAAAAAAATAGTTTTTAGTTTTTGCGAGAGGAGATTCCTCCTAAAATTTCAGCCCGATCGGTCGAAAACTGCGTGAGATATCGCATCTCACACATTTTTCGCACACGAAACTATAAGGCACTTCCGTGTCGCGGTCGTGCCTAAAAAAGTGTCAACAAACCTCTCGAATTGTCTCCGCGCCAACCATATAAATATCGAAACGACTTCGAACAGCCGAGAGAGACACTTTATTATTCTCCGACGCTCCCCCCCCCCCCACCGCCCGGCGGGGAAGCTCTCTTCTCGAACATCCAATTTCTGCGATATCTCTATAATTGTAAGAGATTTTCTCTGCTTGAAATGTAAAATGATGAGGGCAGCATTGACTGCCGAAACGTCGGAATAAAAAGAAAAATGGAATAATTATCTTTATCCAAGATTGCCTCGGGTAGAAAGATACAGCCAACGATACCTTTTTGTATATTAGATCAATTTTTTAGATTAACTAAAAATTAGTTAAATTGTAATTAGACCAATTGTGACTGTTTTAGATAAACTGTTTTAGATGAATTCTCCGGGTACAGAATTTTTTCCACGATCTTTTAGTCCTAGTATTTTCAGAGCCTAACTGCTCTTCCGTGTTAATGGTTTGAGTTTCTTCGGTCGACTGATGACTCGTTGACATGGTGGCTGACTTAGATATGTTCCAGAATTGTAAACTATACCCATTATACAGATTTGATGTGAAGTCCAATAGTAATTTCCTCTTCTCGAAGATTCACTAAATTTCCATTTTGATCTACAATTCGAATTTGTAGATGATCTATGCACTTAACACTAAGTGGTAGATATATCACATAAGACGGAACTTCTATGATTTTATATCCTGGAGGCACTCTGGGAAAGAATTCATGGATCTATAAACTTTCTTATTATTGATATAAGCACCACCACTAATGTTGCACTCAACTCAAGAAATTACAGAAGAGGAAAAATGCAAGACTTAGGAGTAGAGGAAATGTTTATCACGGGAGAGTATCAGGGAGTCCAATGAATAAGAAATATATTACCAAATATGTAAGTTAAGCATACTTTTTAAAACTATTTGAAACTTTTTAAAACTATTTAAACTATCTAAAACTTTTCGATTAATTATTTTCTTACTTTATTAGCAGATCCATTTCAAATGTCGAAGACTTCGGCTGTTCACCTATTGAAGAAGTAATAAGTAAAAACCAGTACTTCTGCTTTAAGCATGCCGTCTGCATACGGAGGAAATCAATGTGTGCCAATCTACATATGGTCAAATTGAAACAGATAATACTTCTGAAAAAAATAGTGTATGTACATACTTATACTGGTAGTGAGAAACATTAAAAAAAATAGTTTAATTTTTTAATACGTTCTAAGGAAAAAAACCGCTACTAATTCATTGAATTATAGTTTCCATCAATATAAGTTATCGTTTATTATGAAAGGTTAATGATCATTAAGTTTGAACTTTTGATGACAATAACGATGCAGAGTGTATCGTTATAATTAATAGAAAAAAAATTTAAGAATAAACCTTTTTTTATAAAAGGATTATGTTTAATTTTTTGATGTCAATAACAATGTTTAGTGGATTGTTATAGTTAATTTACATTTATTGTCAATATCACATTAAATTTTCAAATACAAATGTGCTAATAAAGTTATAATTACATTCACAAAATAATTAATATATTTTTATATTAGTTTACTTATTTTTTCGAGTTTTTAAATTTCAATACATTAATAGGGAGTAATAACAATTTTATCATCAATTATTCTCTGAACATTTTTTTGTTGACCAGGTTGTTGTTGCTGTAGTAGTAGTAGTAGTTGTTATTGTTGCTGTTGCTGCTGTTGTATGTTGAGCTGATGCGTACTGCTTCTGCTGTGGTGTTTTCGTGTGCTGGATTGCTGCGTGCCACTGCTTGGTTTTTAAAACTTAGCAGGTCACGGCTTGTTGGTAACTTTTTGTTGGGTTTTTCTTCCACTATAGAAAAACTAAAGAAAAAACAGTTATTATTATTAATTATCGTAAAGAATATTATTATTATGAATTTCAAGAAAAACTTACTATTTGTTACGTATAGAGCCTCGCGCTAGCCGTGATGTAGGTTCTGCGTTGGAGTGGGGTCCAGGGCCTGGGTATAACTATATCAAACAAGTGCAATGCAAAACTTGATTCGGGTTCCTTAGGCCGCGTGGCTTACAGTTTCACTGCCAAGTGCCTTCTGACTTGCTCGCTCTGTACGTTCGCTAGCATATCCCTTATCGCACTCACACACTCTTGCGTCACGTAAGGTTAGATACGCGACTCACGTACACCACAATTCCTTCCCTCTTTTAAACAGGTCATTTTGATCGGTTTGCAATACGCTCTGACCAGCGCAGAGGTCTTACAATTTGGCCTGTGTGATGCTTTGTCGTTGCACCCGACTCAGTTTTTACCTGAAATGTTGACGAGGATAAGTGTTCGACAATTATGCCGTCGATGCGATTCCCTCCTCTGACTCCGTAGTTGTCCATCATAACGGATTAGAGACTTTATCTTCGAAAGTATTGACAAAGTTTTCCGCGGCTCCGTTCGTTGCTGAATGATATCGTGCCGTAAACGTGTGCTTAACACCCGTATGCTGTCAAAATTCGTCAAATTCTGCGCTTGAAAATTGTCTGTCATCATCGTAACCACGTGATCGGGTAGCCCTCGTCTCGTAAATAATACTTGAAAAGCTTCTACCAGTTCGGCGGCTTTTGTGTTTTGACGAAAATTTATCACTTCCGGCCACTTCGAGTACGCGTCAACTATGACTAAATACGTATCCCCTTGGAAAGGATCCAAAAAATCTGCGTGTATTTATTGCCAGGCCTTCTTTGACCAAGGCCAAGGGGTTAGTAGTGCATGCGGTATTTTTTTTTTTATTTTCTACACTATACGATTTAAATAGCGTCTCGATGTCGTTATTGATATTTGGCCACCCCACGTACGACCTAGCCAATGTCTTCATTTTCACTATTCCCAGGTGAAAAGCATGAAAACTATCGAGTAGTTGTCCCCGTAGACAACTTGGTATCACGATACGCCAACCGCAGAACGGAAAATGCTGCTCCCCTGATAGTTCGTTCCTTTTTACAAAATATCGCTTCCCTTACGTTACGGTTTCGGAGATGTAGTGCATTTGTATGGATTCATCGTTAAAGATATCTATATCATCGTCAATTAGCAACCGGGATAGTGCATCGTAGTTTCCATTTTTTTTTTTTTTATCTATTTAATCTCCTATTTAAAGCCGGACATAAAGTAAGACCAGAGTTGGAGCCTGCTCGCTGCTGTCAGCGGTATGCCGCGTTTCAGTCCAACAATTGTTTCGAGTGGTTTGTGGTCTGTCCGTAAAATTATTTTTCTCCCATAGACAAAATCGTAAAACTTGACAAAACAGAAAACGATTGCCGCTGCCTTTTTATCATCGATCGCTTCATTTAATTCTTTCTGCGGAATTCTTTTTCACGCAAAGGCGATCGGTTTTTCGGTATCGTCTTTGTACCGATGCGATAGGATCACGGACAGACCGTAGTGCGACGCATCGCATGCTAAAACTAACTGCTCTTCTGGGTCATATGGAGCCTTGGTCCTTGATCCAGACAAATTTTGGTTTGTTTGCGCAATCAAAAAACGGATGTAGCTTATCGGACCTGTTTTCGAAGAATCTCGCGTAAAAATTTATCAGACCAAGGAATGAGACAAGCTGTGCACAAACGCAACGTAAATTTTTAACGTGTTTCTCGTGTGTCTTGCACGTTACGAAAATATTGTCCATGTAGGCAATTACGTTCAAAATACCTTGTAGACATTCATCTATTATTTGCTCGAATTTGCCCGGAGCGCTTGCTATATCTTCGGTTATTTTTGTATACCGATATAATCCCATGTGTGTTGTGATGGTCAGTAATTTGCGTGAATCTTCTTCTACGGGTATTCGCATGTACGTGTGCGGTAAATCTAGCTGTGAACATTTTTTCCCGCTTTGTAATACCCGGAAGATATCGTCAATTCGCGGAAAAGTTCGTTTCGATACAACTAAGCGTGGATTTATCGTGATGTTAAAATCTCCGCAAATTCTGATCTCACCGTTGCTTTTTAATATAGGTACTATGGGTGTTACCCACTCGCTTGCCTCGACTTTTTCTAAGTGGCCTAATTTTTCTAGACGACTTAGTTCCTTTTCGAGTTTCGGTTTTATCGCGTATGGCGCGTGTCTCGCTGCACACGCTATTGGTTTTGTATCTTGCTAAGCGTGTAGTTTGATTTTACGCCTATTGTACGCACCTTTTAACGAAATCTTCCGACATTACCGCAAAGAAAGACCCCGCGTTAACTGCCATTCTAATCAATTCATTGTTGATAAGCACTCTAATAAACATTGGGTCCGCTTCTAATCCCCTTAGATTACAATTATACCTGTTACTTAAGGTGGAACTCCACTGATTTTTAATTTTTCTTACCTTTTGCCCCATCCATTGTCAGATTTTAGGGGTTTGATTGTGGTGATAAAAGAAGGTTACATAGCAATTTTGGGCCATTTTTATACACATATACTCAAGTTATGATATAAAAACCAAAAATAATCATTAAAATTAAAGGTTTTTGAAAAAGTTGCTTGCGCACAGGGCTTCGACTAAATTAATCCAAAAAATTTGGACATACATTTTGACCCGTACTTAACAAAAGTTAATATTTTTTATTACGGGAACTCTCATAGTTCATCTGTAATAAATCAAGAATTTATTAAACAACTAAATCTATGAAAAAACCCTATAATTTACTAATATTTATAATAAAACAAATTTTTCTAAAACAGATACCTTAACTTAAAATATTAAGTTTTGTTCCAAATGTTCTAAAGAATACGCGTAAAAATTTTCAAAAGGATTAATAGAAATGCCTTGCGCAAGGAACTTTTTAAAGTCAAACGAACAAGTTACGAGAAAAACGCGTTTAAAGTTTTATTTTTGTATGCTATCTAATGTAAAATATTTTACTCAACTGCCCATAACATTGGTATAACTCTAAGTTTTTACATCGGGTTGGTTTCAAAATGTTCATAAAACTATAAGCAACTGAAATATATAATAAAAATTTTTTCGAGTTTTTGACCAAAAATCAGTGGAGTTCCCCCTTAACGCATTCAGTTTGTCAAAGTCTACGTAGTAGTTGCTCTCCCGTGCGTTGTCCACCGTGGCATCCTCGTGCTCGGCCCTTGTCTCGTCGTCTTGATCTTGCAGGAATTTGTTAATTGTCTTCTTCTTCCTTATGCAGGCACGTTTAAGATATCCCTTGATGCAAAATCTGCATACCTGGTCTCGATGCTTACAGGATTTCGTCGGATATCCCGTCTAGCCACAACAACAGCATACTATGTTGCTATTTCATTTTTGGTTATTCCCGTGTTCTTGAAACGATTTCTTTTTCCTTATTGGCTATCTTGCCTTGCTACTGTCAGTGTCGTTAACTATTTGCGTGCTCCAATGCGAAATTTTCGTGCTTGTGTGTTTTATCGGCAAGCGTTTGTAGCGCTCCCGCTGCGTTCTTCACCGCTCTTTCTCTTGCCGTCGCTTCCTTGAGCGCCGAGTCGAACGTTACCTTCAATTGTTTAAATAATTCGACGGGCGTCGCTTCGCCTCGTATGCCACGATAAAGTGGACTTGCTGACGTGCTATGCCTCGCTGATGACGACGTGCTCGGTCTCGGACTTGATGTAGAACCTCCCGGCCTCACACCGTTCTATAACTGGTGCATAGCAGCAAGAGGTGGAAGAAGTGGTGCTGAAAAATTAATTAAAAATTAGAAAATGAAAAAAAGTCAATCTCTCGTTGCAAAAAACTTATAATCATTTAATTCACTTACGTAAGTATATTGCCTCCATGCCCAGGAGACATGCTCCAACAACATTAAAAGTGTTGGAGCGTTGGCGATGACCCAACGAATCCTATCCTGCATCGCCCTGATGATATTCCTGCTGCTGCTTCCTCTGCTGCTGCTGGAACTCTTCTTCGATGCCATTATTTTTTCTTCAATTATATATATTATCTGAGTTGAGTTTTCAGCAAGTGAGACCAATAATTTAATTTACAAATCGTAGCCAAAGATGGACTATTTATTGCGAACAATAGCAGCTTCCCATCCCACAGCATTTTCCCAGAGCCCTGTGATTAGTGCAAAAGTTTTATCTCCTAAATTTTCAAGAACATATCTCCTAACACCTCTTGAGGGTGAAAAGCCTTACGATTTGTGAAAAAAAAGTCCCTCTCCAATTTTGAAAAAACTTGTGTCTACCTCTCTTTAGTATACACCCTTTTTTGACTGTGAGAGATTTTTCTATTCTCGCGCGAGAAAAGTTCTTGGAAAAAAATCTCTCCGAATTTGCTTAGCTTGTCTAGAAATATTTATGCCCATCTATACGAGAGAGACATGTGTACACAGTCAGTCAATTATATTGACTAGCCTTTGCATTCACATGCAAAACCCATCAGATATCTCTACGGTTGATTTTTAAAACAGGAGGTTTATAACAAACGAAAATCGTACAGGGTCATCTCTCGAGAAAGTGCGAGGGATATTACCTTCGCAATTTGTACACATAGTCGGCGGTCAATATTGCCTAGCTTAGCGTTTCTCATTTAAAAAAAAAAAAAAAAAAAAACAGCTGTTGTTAGAAGCTGTATATATTAGCGTAGGATAGTTCGTATACGAATCCGAGAATTATCTTTACGAAGTCTGTATAGTGTTAATTTCTCGAATACATTGCGTAAAGGTATAGGAAAAAAAACTATGCGAGGGTCGTCGTCTATATGAAGATCGCATGGTAAGTGTAAGGGATTGTACCTGCGCAATCTGTACATGTAGTCGGTGAAATATAAAATTATAGTCAAAGAAAATAGCTGACGCTAGAAGCTGTCAACATCAGCGTGAGATAGTTTGTATCTATCTGAAAGTCATTTACACGCCGTCTGTAGTATGCATAATGTCTCCAATGCAATGCGTAAAAGCGGAGGAAAAATACCTGTTCGAGGGTTGCAGTCTATACCTACGCAAGGACCGCAATAAAAGTATCGCTGCTTATGGAAAAAATGCAAGATTCTAAACTTTTGTTTCTTCTCAGAAAAATCAAAAGCTAGCAATGATTGGTGCAGGTGGCGAAGAAGGCGAAATACGTGCTTTGGAGAAGGGGTGATGAAGGAAAAAAGAGAAGGACGCACTGTGGTTGATAAGAGAGAGGGAATATGGAGGAGGGGCATAAACACACCACTCATTTTTTTTTTTTAGGACACGGAGAAGGGAAGATTGGGACCTATACACACGACAGTTACTGGCTCATATTGAGAGAGGGGAGGCCGCTAAGGGACGGAAGGGAGGGATCTACAATCTCTGCATTTAAAATACACACCTCAGATTTCAGCTCACTTTGAGAGAGGAGGGGGTGAGCCAGAACCCATCTGAGCCAGTATGTATATAGCCTATCTACTGAACCAGCTTAGTATGTAGGGTTTTGATTTCAAAGTTAAACGTTAGTTGACGTAACGCTAAGTAATAATATATAAATATCTTATTATATATAAATGCTCTTACCTTGTAGTCAGACATCAGTCTCAATACTTAAACAGGCAAGATGTATATTATTATTGTAATGAGGGTTGCAGGTTGGTTTTTTTATAATACCCGAACGTCGTAGTAAAATACCTTCTTCTAATTCCATTATGTCTGACGATGACTCCGACATTGAATTTTTTTTAATGTTTTGGCCTATGAAATAAATTTAGTTTGAAAAAGATATAACAAAGGTTACTTTTACGGAAATAATGTTTAAATATTACTACAAAGCAGTCTGCAAAGTTTTACACAGTGATTTATGCAAAAAATTGAAATCCTCTTACATAAATTTTTGTACATTTAATTCATTGACTGGGAGATTCCTCATCTAAATTTATAGTTTCAAAAAATAAAATATTGTTTAAATATATAGTATCTTAATGATTTTTTACATTTTTAAATAAACTTTTCGTAAAATGCATGAAAATTACTCGTAAAGGTTTGGCTTTATATGCTTAACCATATAAAAAACACAAAGCTCTAATTTGAGTCGTACAAGTGCAATCCAACGCTCTGCTAAACCATCCAGTCATAAAATAAAACCTATTAAAAAAAGTTGTCTGCTATTGGTAAGTTAAGAAGCAGTGTTTCTTCACTCTTTTTTCTTGACGATATATTAATATTTCACGTAAGTACTTCTTGGAGTATATTTTTCTAGCGGAAGAGATTCCATCACATGGCTCGTACGTCTAAACTAAAAAGGCATGCGCGTCTCGTATTTTTTATAAGCCTAGATGGGTTCCTCCGCGACTGACGACAAACCTAACCTAAAAGTGCCAGAACTGACATCAAGAGCCTGTTAGACGAGGAGCTGTCCAACGATCCAAAGAGATCCATAAGCAGCCACGATTTCCTGCATGCGAATCTGATACTGGTCTCCTGAGCCCATGAACAGCTTGTATTGACATCCGCTTTTGAAGTTAGAGAGATTTAGATTCTCTGCCTCTCTCCTTTTGCGCACGAAACCGCCGACGACACAGCGGCCAGGCGTGAGTTTCGCTTTTTCGACATCAAAGTGCAACACCTCCGCTCTTTGAACAACATCAGAGTGGGTTGGTACCACTGGGCCGCTGAATAGGCGCGAAAATTTAAAAGCCAAGATGAAGAAATCGACAGCTTCCACCAGAAGACCAAATAAATCGAAGCAGGAACGATAAGCTGAGTGCCAGGTGATTCCGCGCACAGGTAGTAACCTATCAAAAAGCAGCTCTTGCACTCGGAAATGGCATCCAAAGTGCATGACAGCAGTTCCAAAAACGCGAAGTAAGACTCTAGAATGTTCCTCCTGCTTCAACCTTCGGCAGAAAACCAACAATAGCCTAAAGAGGGAGAGGAAATCACCTTCCAAACAAAAAGCAGTGGACAAAGAGGAGTCGATTGATGCAACGCAGAAGCGAGACCCGCAGTCATATGCAGGGGAATTCAGTGATACGACTATCAAGCATACACTGTCGGGTGGCCCTGCGGCACTGGTGATATGTCCTGAGATTCATTTAGCCAATCGAGTTGGCGCTAGCAAAGAAGAGAAAGAGAAAGTCAGCATCTCTCCTTCAGCTAAGTCGCAGCAAAAACCACCTCTGCTGCAAACATCAACACCAGCGACTTCAAGCGTCAGGAGGGCAGCCATCGTCATCAAGAACACCTTATACTTCAAGGACACTTTCAACATCAGCAGGAAGAGTACCGCCAGTGTATCAAAGTCTATCTAGCAGGCCAACATCTTCGAGTCAAGTAAAACGGAGCTGATTAACACGAAGAGTGACAGCAATAAGGTCACCATAGCCAAGCTTGAACGGTATGTTAATGGCCTCTCAACCATGGCGAAATAAGTAATAAAGTAAAATAAGTAACTTCTGCAACGGCTAGACTAAAGGAGGATCTTGGCAAATTGAGGTTTATACTAGCAATAATCCTTGATATCAAGAACCTTAATGACAGAATATTCGAGCAGGAGGTCAAACTCGCTCTCCAAAAAGCCAAGCTGGTGGAACTTTAGAGAAGCCCTGTATCGATATTTGACGAGTACATGGCTATGGCTGAGCGGGTCTTACAGCTGGAAGAGCGGCTGCGCGGATCGACTGAGGTAGACCGCAATAACAATGTCAGTAAATTAAGTAATAATATTATATGTAGTAAAGCTGCGGCTGGTATTAGTTTAAGTATAGATAAGGAAACAGATTAAGACAATAACGCAGCTAGTGTGATTGTGAGGTCGCTTCTACGTACCACCTCTTTGGCGTGGCTGATTGTGAGACGCGTTTCAGGCATGAGGTTAATGACGTGTTCACGCGGGTTGACGGGTATTCGGTCTTCGGCAGGATGGAAATAAGCGTGGAGGTAATGTAGCCCTGTACATTCAAACCAGCTACACAGCGAATATTCTGTGCGCGTCGCAGTTTAAAGCAGAGGGAAAACCGGGAATCCCGGAGTATCTGATGTGTAGCGTACCACAGGGAAAAAGGCCACAAATTTTGGTTGCCGTAATTTACTGTCCACCAGGTGTGTCTTGATAATATTGTTCACTGATAATACAAAGTTGGTGAATAACTTGGCGCAGATAATCGGTGGGTTACGAGTATAGGCTGGTTATGGTCGATCTAAACGCTAACGTGTTCTCCTATAGCCCCTGATATTTTTGCAATATTGCCTTAAAATTGCATAGCAAGACTAGCTAGACTCGACAATATTGCCAGTGCTTAGAACAACATTGCTGCAACCATTAGGCAATGTTGCTACGCACCAAAATTACCACCTTTTCATTGTAAGGTTGGTTATCTCCCACACAGGTCACAATACTTTGGAAACATTGTCTGAAGATTGCATTCCAAGTTCTCGAAATATTGCACGGAACTTCATTAATATTGCTGCAATTATTCAGAAAACATTGCTACTAGATTGTACAGTATTTAATTAATATTGCGACAATCTTTAATTATTTTCGCATCATTATAAATATTTTATATCAATGCTAAGATAATTTAAGGTTATCGCAATAGTAATTCAATATTTTACAATCTAGTAGCAATGTTTCTTAAATAGTTAGAGAACTTAAACTGAATATTAATAAGGTTTCGTGCAATATTGCAAAATTTAGTAATGGAATCTTTAGGCAATGTTCCCAAAATATTAAGACATGTGTGGGAGATAACCAACCTTGCAACGAAAAAGCGGACATTCTGATGCCTGACAACATTGCCTAATGGTTGCAGCAATGTTTTTTTAAGCACTGGCAATAATGCTGAATCTAGACAGTCTTGCAATGCGATGTTGAGGCAATGTTGCCAAAATATCGGGTGCTATAGAGGTTGTCAGTCTCGCAAGACGCGCAATCCGTCAGGAACTTGGCCTGCAAACTAAACTAAAAACTTGTGAATCATGGCACGACTCACCACGTCGGGGATTCCAGCACATAGATCGACGTGATTTTTACTGACGCCGATAATGTTGTACTAAAAGCAGAAAATTCACCGGCGAATTTCTTTATAATAAAAATTGTTATAATGATGCGAAAATATTTTAAGGTTAGCGCAATATTAGTTAAATATTACACAATCTAGTAGCAATGTTTCTTAAATAGTTGCAGGAATATTAATAAGGCTTCATGCAATATTGCACAATCTGGTAGGGCAATCTTTAGGCAATGTTCCCAAAATATTGGGATTTCTGTGGGAGATAACCAGCCTTGCAATGAAAAAGCGGACATTTTGGTGCGTGACAACATTGCCTAATGGTTGCAGCAATGTTGTTTTACGCGCTGGCAATATTGCCGAATCTAGCCAGTCTTGCAATGCAATGTTGAGGCAATGTTGCCAAATTATCGGGTGCTATAGGGGACTGAAACTGACAGAAGACATCAGGACCGCTATTGAGAATGACAAACAGTTACACACACCATCTCTCTACTGTTTGACTTCAGTAAGGCATTTGATTCAATCTCCCCCCTTGAGATTACTACGTAAGCTGATAAGTATGAAGGTTTCCGAATTACTGGTTCTGTGTGTCATATCTTACTTATCAGGGCGTAACCAAAGTGTAATTACTAAATTAAACCGAGAATCATCTTGGCTAACGACCTGCTTGGGCGTCCCACAAGGCTTGATCTTGGGGCCCTTACTGTTTAGTATGTAATACCCCATACACGCCGTGTATTATTCTTTCGTAAGTAAAAAATCAATTGAAATAAAAAAAAAACAAAAGTCATCCGAAATTTTTAGAGAAAACTTTTGTTCCCTGCTTTATCGGCACAGCGAGCGACGACGTAGGAATCAGCATCAGTATCGCGCACGTGTGCGCGTGCTCCCCTTTTCTCTTCAAGCGACAACCAGCATCAAGTATAGAACGACGCAGCGGCGTACTAGAGTAAAGTGTATGTATGTGTGAGCAGCGAGCGATGACGCAGCGGCGGAGAAGCGTGCGCAACCAAGTATGTTGGTATGAGTATGGATTATATATATATGTACACGTAAAGTAGGTTTTCGGGACCCACTATTTTAACTACGAAAATCGATAATTTGTGACAAAACAAGTCTATGTATACCATATATTGTGTATATATAAGCCATAATTCATTTCAAATCGATTTCCAAACACTTTTTACTAACGAGGACGTCCCGAGATTTCGAAGACTTATACATGAAAGAACGAGGACCCCCTTTGAGACAATGAGGACCCCCTGTGAGACAATGAGGTCCTCCTTGAGAAATTGAGGACTTTTTATCAAATTATGAAGTTGCTGTATTATAGATAAGAGAACGAGGACCCCATTTAAGACAATAAAAAACAATGTGAGACATTAAAGACATTTTATCAAATTATGAAGTTGCTGTATTAGATTTCTTGAAATAACATAAGCACGATTACTGAATCGTCTACAGGGTAACCGAATAAAAAGGCTAAAATAGAAACTTTTTATTTCTGGACTTGTGATTTATTCAGCAAAATATTTTTTATTTATGATTGACCGGATGTCAACGACATGTTACTCTTCAGGCAAAATAGTATTTGAAAAGTAAATGGCCCGGATAAATAAGACATATTAGTGTTTTCCAACATTTTGTTTACTAGCCTATCGACTAAGACTAATATTCCTATTTTCGTGATATTTCCGTCAGAATACTCTTTATTTCTGTTAGACCGGCTATCGGCGACATGTTATATTTAGGACCAAACTTAAACTAGATAGGTAGATAGGCCGGATAATGAAGACACATCAGCTTCTTTTATGTTACGTTACCGTGCTATTGCGGTATAGCGGAGTAGTGTACTGTGGGTTCTACGTTGGAGTGGGATCCAAGAGCTGGGTAAGTATAACGACACAAGTGCACTGAGACTCTTTATTCGGGTTCCTTAGGCTGCGTGGCATACACTGTCGCTGCCAAGTGCCTTCTGACTAGCTCGCTCTGATACCCCCCTATCACACTCACACACACTCTTGCATCGCGTTCGGTGAGATACGCGACTCGCGTACACCACATTATCTAACCCTTTGTTCACTATCTTGTCGATATATAGGGGCTGAGATACTGCTAATGCAATTATTCCGCAATATTATGGGAGAGAGAGAGACTAAAACAAAGACAGGAAGATAGCAGAGTAGAATTAAGACATTCGATTTAAGTTCTGAAAGTTTTTCAGCGTAATATTTTTTAATTTTGTTGAACCGGATATCGACGACATGTTACTCTTCAAGCCGAAATAGTATTTGTGAAGTAAATGGGACGGATAACGGAGACACACCATTTTTTTCTAGCCGTTTCTTCGCTAGCCTGTCGATCAGGGAAAAACAAAAAAAATTGCTTATTACGCCGCATTAAGAAAAAGAAGGAGACAATAGAATAGAGTGAAGACTTTCATTCCATGTGTTATAAGTATTTTAGAAAAAAAAATTTTCTTTATTCTTAGACCGGAAACCGACGACATGTTTTATTCTATTCAATTCTAATTAGAATACACTTTATTTACGCTAGACCAGATATGGACGACATGTTACGGATTAAACCGAAAAGTACTTAATAAGTACATAGACCGGATAATGAAGACACATCAGCTTTTATTCGAACCTTTTGTTCAGTAGTCTGTCGTTCAGAGAACAAGGAAATGGTAATTTCATTATTACGCCGTATTAAGTAAAAGAGGAAGGGAAAAGAATAGAGTTAAGACTTTCATTCCATGCGTTGTAAGTATTTTAGCAGAAAAGTTTTGTTTTAATTCTTAGACCGGATATCGACGACATGTTTTTTTTAAGATCAAACTAGTACTATATAAGTAGACAGACCTGATAACGAATACCTATAATTGTCTTTTCTAACATTTTTGTCAACTTGTTTGTCGATCAGGGGCTCAGGAACTGCCAATGCTATTATTACGCTGCATTGTGAAAGGGAGGTAGTAAAAGAGAGCTTACAATACTAGATTTGTGATATTTTAATTAGAATACTCGTTATCTACGCTAGACCGGATATCGACGACATCTTACGGATTAAATCGAAAAGTACTTGAAAAGTACATAGACCGGATAAACAAGACACATCAGTTCTTTTCTAACCTGTTGTTCGGTAGTCCGTCGTTCAGAGAACAAGGGCATGCTAATTAAATTATTACGCCGTATTATAAAACAGAGAAAAGGGAATAGAACAGAGTTTAGACTTTTATACCATGCGTTATAAATATTTTAGCGGAACGATTTTGTTTTAATTCTTAGACCGGATATCGACGACATGTTTTTTTTTTTAAGATCAAACTAGTACTAGATAAGTAGATAGACCTGATAACGAAGACATATAATAGTCTTTTCTAACATTTTGTCAACTAGTTTGTCGATCAGGGGCTTAGGAACAGCCAATGCTATTATCACGCTGCATTGTAAAAGAGAGGTAATGAATCAAATAGACTCAAGTCTTTCAATCGAAGATTTGTGATATTTTAATTAGAATACTGGTTATTTACGCTAGACCGGATATCGACGACATGTTACGATTTAACCGAAAAGTACTTGAAAAGTACAGGGACCGGATAATCAAGACCCATCAGTTCTTTACTAACCTGTTTTTCGGTAGTCCGTCGTTCAGAGAACAAGGAAATGCTAATTTAATTATTACGCCGTAATAAGATAAAGAAGAAGGGAATAGAACAGAGTTCATACTGTCATTCCATGCGTTGTAAGTATTTTAGCAGAACAATTTTATCTTTTTAATTCGTAGACCGGATATCGACGACATGATTTTTTTAAGATCAAACTAGCACTAGATAAGTAAATAGACCTGATAACGAAGACATATATTTGTTTTTTCTAACCTTTTGTTCACTAGCCTGTCGTTCAGAGAACAAGGGCATGCTAATTTAATTATTACGCCTTATTATGAAACAGAGAGAAGGAATAGAACAGAGTTAAGACTTTCATTCAATGTGTTGTAAATACTTTAAGGGAACAAGTTTTTAATTGTTAACCAGATAACGACGACATGTTATTTTTAAGACCAAACTAGTACTAGATAAGTTACTATACCGAATAACGAAGACATATAATAGTCTTTTTTAA
>VCDM03003221.1:0-24821 GCA_012977825.3 Pteromalus puparum
CATTTAAGTTTGTACGCCAGTAAATATAGAGTATATAGAATAGGATATTAAAAAGTTGACAAAAAAAATTAAGAATCACTTACTTTTTCCTGGCTGTTGGCCGCGCTGTGTGAATCACAACAGAGTTTACAATCAAGGAATCGGGTAGTGGTGGGGGGTCTCACGGTAGCCAAAACAAACTTTTTATCACATAAAACAAGGTAAATTTATTTTTTTAAGCTTTAATCTATATTCGCTAACAAACATTAAATGGCGTATCAAGCGGGTAAAAAACAGGCTAATACAGCCAAATTCCCGTACAAACAAAAAATCGCGTACAACGCTGTAATAAAAACATCGCGTACCAAGCGCGTATCTTCAATGCGTACCAAGCGGTAAAGATATACCGAGCTACTTAGAGTTGGGACCGAGTGAAGATCGAGTGTGAGCTTTTGCAGCAACGTAGGCGCCAGAGTCATCCCTCCTTGATGTGTTGGTGTCTCGTTCCGCGCTAGATGCCGAAATTACCAGTGAAGAAAAGCCGTTATATGCTGAGCTTTCCCGTACTTACGCCGAATTTCGCAATCTCTCCCCTATCGCAGGCATTGGTCAGGCCCTCGGTCGCGCTACGCCTCTCTTCTATGAATCGTGGTTCTCCGAGTCACAACGCTTCGACGCGCCACGGCAATTGCATAGAATTTCCCCAAGCATTAGATATTATGCTTTAAACAAGGTTACTAAAGTGAAAGGAGAAATAGATTAACATTATGATTTTTAAATGCTGTGAATTCCTTACAACATTGATACTAATAGCATATACTTAAAATTATTTAATAAAGTTTTTACGCGCGTTACCTCAAAAGATTTATAATATAATGAATCAACTATTGAAAACATACATACAGTTTCATGCCTACAGCCATCACTATTAACGTAAATATAAATTTGTTTACATTCGAGTTTATTTGCAATGCATCGTTACATAATATCGAGCTTCACCACCGACCGATTATTATAACTCTGGCAAAAATAATATATATATTCTACAATAATCGGTAGCTTCAACCGACCGATTATTGCAGTTCTATCTAAATGTAATTAAAAGTAAAGTTACAAACAGGCAGCCATCCATCCATCAATTATGCACAAAGCGACTGTATAAATCGAAAAATATACAGTTTAGTGGGCTAAAATAGTTAATGAATAAATTGGCAACTGCTAGTTTGTTATTTTAAAAATTTTATGTTAGACAGCTGCAGACAAATAAGATATAGAGTATAAACGTATCTACATAAAACCTTCCTCACGCGAAACTTTGCTAAAAGCGAACTTAATGCAAATCGAAAAAATGGCATAAGTTTATAAACAGCTGTAGTGAAAAAATCTAATGCAAATAATTCCTATTTCTAGTTAAATAATGATAGATAATGTTATTGAAAACAGGCGACAAAATTTCCAGGATCGGTACACACTGCAGCGTGCATATTTCCGCGAAACTTTCCCTGTATAAAAAAAGGTACGCAGCCTTTGTCCAAGGCTTGTCTTAATGACGCTCGCAAGCCGAGACGCAACCGAATTTTGAGCAAACGCAGCTGCTCATACATAAACATGCGCTCGCGCGCGCCGAAATTGTCTCTCTTAATGACTAACGCCAGAACAAACTTTATTATCGGTATTATGATGAGCATCCGCTGATGCTCTTCGTCGATGGCGCGCAAGCCTCAAGAGATTTACGATAGGGCTATTTGTCCTTCGTTTCTCTCTTCAGGCCGCATCTCCGATTTCTATATCTGAAAAGCGTCACGTTCGTTTTTCTAAATATTTAAAATTTTATTTTCCTAAAACTCGCCGGACGTGACACTGCCATTATATGTCTTATTTTCTTAGAAACTTTATAGAATGTTATTTAACGTAATCTTGGTATTTATTACATTTTGATGATATCGTTTCCTCACCACCTAGCGGTAGATATCTCGGCGCGTNAAGGAAATGTAATAGTTTTCTTATCTTAACATTTTTCTATACGAAGTTGAATTAATTTTTAATTTTCTTTTACATTTCCTTAAAACAAAGTTTGATATCCCCATTTAATGAGATTTACATGTAGAAATGAATGATACTACTTAAAATTAAAGTAGTCTATAGAATAACATTCGATAATCATGATGATCATTTAACGAAAAGTTCAAAATTTAGTTTCCGAGATATAATGATAAGGATATAGTTCGCGGAAAGTATCTAAAATCACTAGTGATCGAAAAATCGCCATGAATATACGCACATGCGTAACTGAAAATCTTATTTTTAACGAATTAGTAAAACAAAAACAGCAAAAAACGAGTCTAAGTATAGATTAAAATCCATTAATAGAAACTGAGATCGAAGCGATACAGTTTTCAGTTATATAGAGTATACAGGGTAAGAAAACAAAATTTTGAAGCTTAATATCTTTAAAACTAACTGGTATCATAAACAACCCAAAGAAAGAGATAAAGGTGCTATATAATGCTAACTAAATCCAAAATTTTAAATTGATTATTGCCTTTTTACTCCAGTTATCGCGTCACGTAGAAAAACGATTTTTTTCAGTTTTTGATGTTTTTCTCAGGATCTGCCCCATGAAATGACTTAAAATTTAAGTGGTATATAGTTCTAATTACCTTCAATAATCATATATTTTTTTAGAATGATTCGCTATTTAGTTTTTGAGTTATAACGATTTAAAAAAATTGCACTGTATGGTGTATAATAAAAGAACGACGAACGATAATATACATTTTTCACGGTAAAAAGATAGGCAATTTTATTCTCTTTCAGATACATATTCAGCAATTTACTTTTATTAACTTTTCCCATAACTTTGTTGGCAAAAACTAAAATCTCAAAACTAAAAAATCACTATAAAAAAAACCGCTGCCAATTCTTTGGCACGTAGCTTCCTTCAACCTTATGTATCGCTTTAATATCTAAATTGTTTTTACTTCATATATAATTCTATAAAGTTTTTATGCTTTTTCGTTTGATGGATAAAATTATTTCGAAATAATTATATTACATAATCAATGCGTAACTGAAAATATTGTTTTTAACGATTTAATAAAACAAAAAACAGAAAAAAACTAGCCAAGGTATAGATTAAAATCCATCAAATAGAAGCTAAGATCTAAGCGATGCAGTTTTCAGTTATATAGAGTATACAATATACAGGGTGAGAAAACGAAATTTTGAAGCTTAATATCTTTAAAACCATTTGGTTTCATAAACAGCCCAAAGAAACGGATTAAGGTGCTATACGCTAGGTAAGGACCGCCGACAGCGCCGCCTTCTTGGCATAATCGGGGTGTTGCAGACAGCACACTGTATATCTATATACATCATCGATATAGATATACATAACTTTTGAAAGAGAAAAACAGTTGACGAAGGTTAAAAAGTACATAGAACGTTTCTTGATCTCCAACTTNGCTTTTGCGCAATTTATTGTATTTATTTAGCATCAATTTTTTACTGTTAGTGTTTTATTAACTTTTCCGATAACTTTGTTGGCAAAAACTGAAATCTCAAAACTAAAAAATCACTATAAAAAAAAACACGTATATAAATTGTAAAAACGGACTTTCGTCCACTATCTTCTAGCAAAAACAAAGAAAATGAGACTTGGTGGGTTAAAATCCACCAAGTAGAAGCTGAGATACAGGCGTATACATACGCACACACACACACACACGCGCACACACACACATACATCCGTACGGACATTTTCTAAAAACACCATTTTTCGACTAAAAATTCATCAATACACACTTCCCACATGTTTTTACACAAACTCCAAAAATTACTATTACAAGGCTTCCTTAGGAAGGAAGCAAAACACACTTCCCACATGTTTTTACACAAACTCCAAAAATTACTATTACAAGGCTTCCTTAGGAAGGAAGCAATAAAAATATATTAATGTTATCATTCAAGACAGTACGGATGATATTGAAATTGTTTATAATAATTTATGTACAGAGAAATAGATTATTTATACGATGATATGAAAAGCAGTACTTTTTACAAAAACCTCATTTACTCAGCTTTATGTTTTGAAATATTGAAAATGTATCCTGCGCAACACATTTTAATTTCATGATTCCAAAAAAATTGGGTGAATTCCTTGTTAATATTACAACAATTTATAGTGACTATATTGCTTCCATCCTAAGGAAGCCTTGTAATAGTAATTTTTGGAGTTTGTGTAAAAACATCTGGGAAGTGTGTTTTGATGAATTTTTAGTCGAAAAATGGTGTTTTTAGAAAATGTCCGTACGGATGTATGTGTGTGTGTGTGTGTGTGTGTGTGTGTGTGTGTGTGTGTGTGTGTGTGTGTGTGTGTGTGCGTATGTGTGTGTGTGTGTGTGTGTGTGCGTGTGTGTGTGTGTTTGTGCGTATGTATACGCCTGTTTCTCAGCTTCTACTTGGTGGATTTTAACCCAAGAAGTATCATTTTCTTTGTTTTTGCTAGAAGATAGTGGGACGAAAGTCAGTTTTTACAATTTATATACGCGTTTTTTTTATAGTGATTTTTTAGTTTTGAGATTTCAGTTTTTGCCAATAATTGCTTAATATGTACCTGAAAGAGAATAAAATTGCCTATCTTTTTACCGTGAAAAATGTATATTATATTAATTATTTCGAAATAATTTTATCCATCAAACGAAAAAGCATAAAAACTTTATAGAATTATATATGAAGTAAAAACCGCTGCCAAGTCATTGGCACTTAGCTTCCTCCTATTCTGCTAGTGGAAGATAATTACATGGGACAATCGATCGATCGATCACGTAGTTCCAGAATTATAACAGTATACGTACGCACGCATGCACGCAAAGACAAAACCATCTGCACGGACATTTTATAAAACCATGAAAACTCTCAAAATATACTAAGCTTTAATTATAAAATTATATGGTTTAACAAAAATAATAATGTTCAGTCACACAGAGTATACAGGGTGAGAGTTGAAGAATTTGAATCTTAATATCTTTTAAACTAAAAGGTTTCATAAGCTACAAAAAGAACCTAGCCGAAGTGATCAAAAGATCAAATCTTTTCCTAAAATTTCAACTCAATTAAACATTTTTACTCCGTAATCGTACGACATAAAAAAACCTTTTTTTTAGTTTTGATTTTTATCTCAAAACTAGTCGCCAAATGCTTAAAATTTTTACAACTAGTAGATATATGTTGTTTTATTGTCATGAATTTTTCAAACATTAACTATTTATTTTTGCGTATATATGTTTATCGAAAAATTACCTTTTATATAGAAAAAATGAACAGATCAGTCAATCTAGAAAATCTTGCGAGAAAAAGTAGACAATTTATGTTATTTTAGATACACTATTGTTGAATATATTGTATAAATCATATCATTATAAAAAAGCAAAAATATTTTTTCAAAAATAGAAAAATGGCTATAATATGGCCATAAAATGGTCAGAATCATAAAACAAAAAATGACCTAAATTCAGAATTAGAAAAAATATTAGCATGTCTAATTTCATTACGATCCGTCGCATGGTTCCAAAATTATGGCGGTATACGTACATTTATTTATTTTAGTCAGATATAATATCAGTGGCAAATTCAGGTACGTCAACATTTATTGTGAATTAACTAATTTTGTTATAAATTTTAAGTGTTTAGATGACATATTCATTTAGAGAGATGACAAAATCAATTTTAAAATCTAATCACTATCATTCTTTTTCATCGACTGAAGGAATACACTCAATTTTTTTGGAATCATGACATGCGTATGGATTGCGCAGGATACTTTTGCAATATAGCTATTTTATAATAAACAATTCTGCTTCATATGCATTATCTCAGTAAATATTAGATAAATAGGGCTGAAAATTTGTATAAAATCATATTTTGTTATGTATATAATGATGCCAAAATCTCAGCTGACTAGATCTAAAGGAAAAAAAAATGTCTAAACACAAGAACCCCACCTTAAGGGGACAAGTCACTGTTAAACCCTGAAAAATAAAATTCATATAAATAATTACAAAAATAAATTATAATTGTTATATAATTTTTATACTAATATTAAGTTATATTAACTGCATTTTTATCATGGTAAATCTATATTAGCACATACTTACCCATAGTGATCCTCCTCTGGGAGCTGTGGGACCTTGCCGCGGGTGAGGGGGCTTAAGCGGGAGGGAGTCCCTGTCTTGAGGGGGAGAGTAGGTGTCTTAGCAATAAAAGCGGATCCGATCCCTATCAACGGGCACTATATGATCTGGCGGGTGAAGGAGGCTAGCCAAACAGGTATTGCTAGATCCCCACATATTCCCCTTATGATGGGCGCCGGCTCGCTACAGCGATAAAGGAACAGCTCTCCACTGTGATTTGGTGGACCACAGTGGGATTCATTCACCCTCCCTCTCCCCCCCCCCTTCCAAGGGCAAGGTGTGACAGAACCGTGCCAAAGGGACTAGTTGGCGACTCGGGGGCTCTGATTTGTCGCTAAGGGTGACCCAGGGATATCTGGCGTCCTCCTCGGGTAACCAGCCTTACCACTGCATGCGGGGCTCTGCAGTAGCGGACCTTTAGTTCCCCAGCATCTCGTGGGACCGATAATGGATACTAATGAACAAAACAAGAAATCGAAGGCTGGAAAGGGGGCGAAACCGGCAATAGCAGGGCGACAACGCCAATCAACTTGACGGTAGAGAACCCATTCGTTGAACCAGCGGGGAAACGGGCTCTGGACAGCAATGCACATGGTCCGCTGACCCAATGGTTATCCGGACGGCAGGGCGTAGAAGCACTGCAACCCCGAAAAACATTAAGGACCTCTCGGAGCTCGTAGACAGGGACTTAACGCAGAACCTGTCAAAGAACTCCGAGGAAGGAGGGACTGGGGGATCCACGGGGGGAGGGCAGGATGACCTGCAAGAGCAACCAATGGAAGTGGCTACTGACACAACCAGCGGCAACTCCACCTGCGGTTTCCACGTTAATTTCGAATCCATGACCACTCGGAGGTTAGTTGCGGTATCGACAAATGGGACAAACATACCCGTCTGCACCTCGATATCAGGCAAGTGCAACTCCAGTAGTTGATTTATATTATACTCTGAGCCAAAATAATAGCCTTCATTTTGCTAGTATTAAGGTGCAGAGCATTGTGTGTAGCCCAATCCGGCACAGCTCGTGTTGCCGCTGACATGCGATCCACACCCTCACGAAGATCAGCTCTTGTTACTTGGGTGTAGGTTTGCAAGTCGTCAGCGTAAAGCAAATGCGCAACACTGTTGATCAGCAATCCCTTGGGTCCTCAAAAACCGGCCAACACCTACCGGAGATCGTTAATGTAAACACTAAACAGTAAGGGTCCCAAGATCGAGCCCTGTGGGACGTCGAGGTTGGTAGTTAGCCAAGATAAAACAGTATAATATTGATAAAGTTTAAAATCTAGATCTCTATGAATATTAAGTTTCTTCTCGTTGTTATAATCGGGATGACAATTTTTTTAAAGTATTAACTAGATTAAATTATATTTATTTTATCACACAAACCTTCCACCAAGTAAAACAGTCACCATTCCAGGTTCAACAACGCCTCTTACTGTAATGCAAATAAATTTTATGATTAAAATGTTACAACAAATTAGAACGATTAATTTAACAATAGTAATAACTTAAACAATATAAAATGCACAATATGTTTCCTTTTTATGAAAGATAGATGAAAGATTGTTCTAGCATATTTTCCTGTATTAGATTTCATCGGACGCTCGAGAAAAAAGGATCTCCACACGTAAGAAAGAAGAATGGAGCAAACTTGGCATGATCACACATAGTCTCATGTTTCGTCATGTTTCTAATCCCTGAGACTATTTTGATGCTATACATTAATGTATTTCATTTTCGTATGCCACGGGATAGTAGAAAGAGGTTCATTATAAAATATACGAAAAATGCCAAATTAATTTTGCAAAATTTAATAAACGGCCATAAAATGAGATTTAGCTAGCACAATTGAAAATAACTTTTTTTCCCGAATTCAGAATGCAAAAAAGGATATACATGCCAAATTTTGTAGAGATTCATAACCTGGATTCAATAATATTGCGGTACACACACACACACACACACACACACACACACACGCGCGCACACACACACACACACACACACACACACACACACACATCCATACGGACATTTTCTAAAAACACGTGATTCAAACTCTAAACACCTCCAAATGCGTTTCTACGAAGTTTTAGCGAAAGTGAAAATTTTACTATTACGAAGCTTCCTCTAGGAGGAAGCAAAAAAAGATGAAGAATGAAGCTACGTGGAGCACATATGCAAGGGTGTTATCAGCAGTGTACTGTAAGTCTCTTTTATCACCAAAACTTCAAGATTTTGTGTTCCAACCCTTGCAAAAATAATGTGCAGAGATCTGTGCAGAAATCTCTGCAGAGATCTGTGCCAAGATCTATGCACGGAACTCTGCTCATTATTTTCGTAAGGGAAATAAGTAACAGCAGTCCGAAACGGTAGATTGGAATGTATTATAAATATAAAATAATATAAACCTACCGTATCGCTTACTCACTAGTCAACCCCACTTAAGTTTTATATACTATACTCATACACTAGAATCGCGTTAATTTATATCTCTGAATTAATTTATTAACATATATTTTAATTATTTTTTGTTAGAAATTAATTTAATCAAAATAGGTTGTTAATCAATTATTAAGTAACCACGTAAGTCAACGATCAACCTTGATAGAACCCAACCATCAGCAAATGCAGGGATTAATTATTATTTATTGATTAGCTATATCAATTCTCCAGAATACTAAGCTCTTGATGTTTACCAACATTTTCACACCAGCCTAGCGGGAACTCTAAAAAATGTTGTCTAGATGTTTATTATAGCAAAACTTTGAGTCCTAGTCGTGCGCTTTGTGATTTATAATGTGTAGGTGCAAGTTCTACTCGTAAATCATGGACACATAAGTCAGAACCCCCGTAGGCGATATTCAAGGATTTCTCTACTGAACACTTTGATATCAGTAGTAGGGGGACGTTTCCGCCAGGTAGGGGGCGTGGCCAACTGGTGCCAGTGTTTTGGGGAGCGTGGTATAGCGATCGTGTGGAGGGGGTGGTTGGGTGAACTCGCGGAATGGGTGATTTTATTGTAATTTCAGATAAGTAATACAACACTGATGTATCGCAGTTTTTAAAAGGATAATATTTCGTTTGTAGGATTTCAATTAGAAAATTGATTGTTTAGGAATTCAGCATGCTTTAGAGGGATGTAGTAAGCTACTTAGAGCTTTTCTTCAATCTAAGCGAATTTCTTTATTGAATTTAGGTTTTTCTAGATGCCAAGTAATACTCGGATCGGATTCACTGATCGTTGTATTCGGCGATTGAGTATTTCTTAAATAACGTATTTCTTATAATTCAATGGAAAAAGTGGTTTAATCATGTATGTGCGTATGAGATAAAAACCAAAATATAAATTTTAGCTTTTAACAATATAGGAAAATTCCTGAAAATATTTGGGTTAGATGTGGCATGTTGCACTGAAGTTATTATTGAATCTATATATCAAAAAATCGCTTATAGGGTTGTTGTATGTCAAAAGGTATTTTTAAAAAATGTTTGCCACGGTAAAAAGATGTGTTTTCGAAATATCTGTAACTTTTACATTTAACATTTTTATGTACAATAAAACTTCAAGCCTCAAAGTTTTATTGTAAATAATTGGTTTTTAAGCTGTAAAAAATCGATTTTGGGCTGTAAACTCGAGTTATAAGTATTTTCATGATTTGATGTTAATGAGAAAAAATTGTATTTTTCAAAGATCTACAACTTTTCTATTAAACTTTTTTTTGCAGAATGCTTAGAATTCGAGTTAGAGCCAAAAAACCGTTTTTAGCCATTTTTGGAGGTGGCCTCATTCTGCGTACATGTGCGGGATTAAGCTGAAAATAGAACCATCAGGTTCTGGTGGTGAGGGGAGTTTGCACACAAAGTTTTAGCCTGATCGACTAAAGTCTCTCAGAGATAATCGTGTAAAACCAACATTTTTATATAAAAATACGCGTAAAAATCGAACAAATTGTGCTCGCCTTATTAAAATTACGTAGAGGATCGGGATAAAAAAAATAGTTTTTTAGTTTTTGCGAGAGGAGACTCCTCCTAAAATTTCAACCCGATCGGTCGAAAACTGCGTGAGATATCGCATCTCACACATTTTTCGCACACGAAACTATAAGGCACTTCCGTGTCGCGGTCGTGCCTAAAAATTAAAACCGCTGCCAAATCATTGGCACTTAGCTTCCTCCTATTCTGCTAGTGGAAGATAATTACATGGGACAATCAACTCATTCTTTGATTTAAATATTCGCTACTATTCGATACTAAAAGGATAGGTTAGGAAGACACTTGTAGGGGAGGGGCATCAGGGGACTGGGGGTTAAGGTGGATATCAAAAGGATAGAGCTCCGTGAACTCCTTGAAAACCATGAAAACTGTCAAACTATACTAAGCTTTAATTATCAAGTTATATGGTTTAACAAAAATAATAATGTTCAGTCACACAGAGTATACAGGGTGAGAGTTGAATAATTTGAATCTTAATATCTTTTAAACTAAAAGGTTTCATAAGCTACAAAAAGAACCTAGCCGAAGTGATCAAAAGATCAATCTTTTCCTAAAATTTCAACTCAATTTAAACCTTTTTACTCCCGTAATCGTACGACATAAAAAAACCATTTTTTCTAGTTTTTGATTTTTATCTCAAAAACTAGTCGCCAAAATTGCTTAAAATTTTTACAACTAGTAGATATCGTTGTTTTTTATTGTCATGAATTTTTTCAAAACATTTAACTATTTATTTTTTGAGTTATATATGTTTATCGAAAAATTACCTTTTATATCATAAAAAATGAACAGATCAGTCAATCTAGAAAATCTTGCGGGAAAAAGTAGACAAATTTATGTTCTTTTAGATACACTATTGTTGAATATATTGTATAAATCATATCATTATAAAAAAGCAAAAATATTTTTTCAAAAATAGAAAAATGGCTATAATATGGCCATAAAATGGTCAGAATCATAAAACAAAAAATGACCTAAATTCAGAATTAGAAAAAATATATGCATGTCAAATTTTATTACGATCCGTCGCATGGTTCCAAAATTATGGCGGTATACGTACATACACACACACACACACACACACACACACACACACACACACACACACACACACAGCCATCCGCACGGACATTTTCTAAAAACGTATGATTCGTACTCCAAACACCTCCAAATGCGTTTCCACGAAGTATTAGCAAAACTGAAAATTTTACTATTACAAAGCTTCCTCTTGAGGAGGAAGCAAAATAATTACGATTTCTGAATTCACACATGTACCTACTACATTTATACGTACAAATCAAAACATTACACACAGATACATACAACTCTCACTTTGCTGAATAAATATTATATAATTAGAAGAAAAAATTACCTTAAATCATAAATTCCTGGCGAATGAAGGTAAAACAATGTCCGTTTGATGTTTCAACTTCTTACGAATCCTTGGATCCGATCGAACTTGCTTCACACTCACCTGGCCTGGTTTTGCCTCTTCAACGATATTAGTCTCATCGATGTGATCATTTTCGTATAAAATATAATTAATTTTCCAATTCGACATTTTTAAACTGCTTTCCTAAGACGGTGCTTCCACGATCGCTGCTTGCATTCGACTGAGGAAAATCGTTTTTCTACAGCGCACGCTTTACCAGGCTCTTCTGGGCTAAAATTTTATTACTTAAAATTTTTGAGTGACATTCGACCCGGCGTACAGTGCTCTATTCATGGTGCAGCGAGAAAACGACGTCGACCAAGAGTTTAAAGCAGAAACAAACGTCACGCTGCTACGCACTTTTACTCATTAACGGTCCACTTAAAATTTGCATTTTTACATGCTGTTCAATAAGTATATATATATATATATATATATATATATATATATATATATACACATTATTCTTAAATGTAAATTTCTTTTAGTCTTTTTTTAAAAACTACTGTAGTACTGCTGTAATAGTGGCTACTGTAGTTGTGGATAATAACGACTAAGAAACCCTGCAAAACCATCAAACTCTTCATTACAAGAATCCGTATCAAGATTGTAGTGAAAACGCAAGCCTTGATTATACAAATCTGGTGAATCTGGTAAATCTGGTAAATCTACTAAATCCAGTAGATGATCTACCTGTAATAGAAAATGTTTATTATAAATATTCATGAAATTATCAATTATATCAAGCCCTTGAAGCTGTTGCTGAATCTGCTGCTGCTGCTCCTGCTGTTGCTGCTCTTGCTACTCTTGCTGCTGCTGTTGTTGATGCTGCGTCTGCTGCTGGTCCGCAGCAAATCGTTGTAGTTGCAAATTTAATGGTCTTCTCACTTGCCTTCCACACACTTTCTTCTGTTCATAACTCATGTTTTAACTCTTTTTTCCTCTGCTTCCTAACTAACACTATAGGCGCACGACTGCAGCATGCGTATGCTGCAGCGCACTATTTTACTGGTTAACTCAAGTGGATGCCTAGAGTTTTTGAGGGGATTCGACTCGCGCACAATTATAATTTTATTCACTATATTTTCATTCACATAATCACAAAAAAAAAGTATTAACAATTTGATTAACGCATCACGATCACGTGTGCGCGTTGCACGCAAACGCTAGAGATGGCGGATGACACGAGAACGGGGGGCCGCGGGTGGCCTCGGATGTAACCGAGAGTAGGAGGCAGCGAATGTTCTTGAGTGCGCGCGCATGAGATTCGCGAACGGGTGGGATTGACCTTGATCGCTGCCTTTAAAACCGGCTGCAGAACACCAGTGCGCACAAATCTCCGCTTCGTGCTCTCAGTGAATTCTCTCATTATACCAGTGTAAGTGCTTTTCTATATGTACTATATTAAAGTGAATAAGAAAAGTTGTAATTTAATATAATTACATTTTCTTTTATTACAGATTAACAAAATCATGGATGTATTAAATCAGGCTGGAAAAATTCCAAGTTACCTTCCAACTAAAAAGTTAAGAAACTTGAAAGTTAGTCAATTGTTTTATATTACGGATGTGAAAAAAGTTGCTACTAGATCTGGAATAAAAATTGTATTACAGTTAGATTCTTCATTTGATGTTTTTTTACCAACCAGAGTAAATGCTATACTCATTGAAAAAGAAGAAGTGTTCAATAATTTTAATAAAAATACTAAAAAAAAACGAGAATTCGATTAAAATATCTAGGCAATTGTTTAAGTTTATTGTAATATTTTAAAAATTACCTTGTCAGATTGTATAAATCCATATCCAGATTCGTATTAAAGTAGTTCAATTATCCAAGAACGCCAACCAACACTCCAGGACAGCATCAATTCAGTTTCAAGATCGTCTCAAGGTAGTTCAAGCAGCTGGCAACGCCAACCAGGACTGCCGAATAGTGAAAATAGAGCTCCAGGATCATTCGCAGGTAGTTGAGCCAGCTAGAAACGCCAACCAGCACTGCCCGAAAGCTCAAATATAGTTCCAAGGTTGTCTCCGGGTGATTACATCAGCCAGAGACGCCAAGCAGCACAACCAGATAAGATAAATCCAGCTCCAGGGTTGTATTGAGGCTGCTGAAGTACCTATAGAAACGCCAACCAGCACCACCAGAGAGAGAGAGAGAGAGAGAGAGAGAGAGAGAGAGAGAGAATCCAGTCCAGGGTGATCTTGGAAGGCATCGGAATTACAACACTGATGTAACTCTAAAAAACAGATCACAAAATCACACTGATTATACTGCACATAACACAATAGATATTTGTTGTAAATATAATGAACACAAGAACAAAGGAAAACCAGTCGTAGATCTTATGCGATAGTGAATCTTCATCCAGACAGCATCTTGCAAGAAGAATGTATCAGCACATCAACAGAATGAGCAGGAGCAGTAGCCACAGGAGTAGTCCAAAAAACAAAGGATAACCTCCAAACAAAAACTCAAGTTTCTTGTTGGAGCTAATATACTGCAGCACTATACTGCAGCACTCCTTGATGAACTGACACTCACACGTCGCATCCTCGATGCCATTCCGGGTGCATCATTTTTAAATACTTTTTGCACTGTCTTCCAAAGCGAGCAGCTGACCCGCGAGCGTAATCACGGTAAGCTTGTTGCTTGAAAACAGGCAACATAGCAGCATTTCTGTTCTGATTTTTAAACTACTTATAACACTGTTACAGCTTGTCGTTGTTGCCGTTTTTCACTACGCACTCACTTATAATATCGCTGAAAAAACATTGCGGTTAGCGGAGGCCGAGAGGCTGCTTCAAAACGTCAACACACATGGGCATGTCGCTAACCGGTCGTCAGATCGATGCGCACAATGTATGCGCAGTGGTCGAGCTCGCTGCCTCGCTTCGACAGAGCCAACGAACAGCTGTTCGGTTTTGCTTAGTTGATATAATAAAACTAATACTTTTTTTGTTCAAATTATGTAATAAACTATCTTTGCACAAAATTCACGACTTTAGGAACAGGATGAAATTCGGTTAGTTAAGCGTGACATCACAGTCACATCTTGCATATAAATCAATGTATTTTCCACCAATAGGATAGTTCCGAATTTGGCCACGTTATGGAATTTCGCGCGTATAATTTGAATTAAAGAACTATAAAAAGATAATATTTTTTAATCTTACGAAATAATAATGGGTTTTTAATCATATTTATAATAAATTTCGTTGCGATAAAAGAATACAAGTTAAAATTTATATAAATGTCTATATTCCAAAATCAACAATATTGAAAATCATGAGTCAAAAACTAAAATAACTGAAAAACTTTAAGTTATGCATGGCCAACACATTTTTAATTGTATACGACAAAGATAAAAAATCAATGTTTTTTCAAATAGCGAGCGCGCAGCATGAGCACCGGCGGTTATGACGAGCGCGGAGCGCGAGCGCGAAGCGCGAGCGTCAGCGGTCGTGACTTATACGCAAATCGCGAAGCGATGCTGACTTTTTTTCCTTATAGAGAGAGAGAGAGAGAGAGAGAGAGAGAGAGGAGAGGCAAATCCATTATGGACGATATGGCGCCGACTGGTACGACCTGTGTGGGACTCTCACCCACTAAACCCTTCGCCACTGTTAGCGTTTAGCTTCTAACAGTAACAGAATTCTCTCCGTCCTCCTTACCCACCCTAAGTAAGTTGGACCTGGCTCTCTCTCAATATGACCTCCCCGCGGCACAGTGGGATCTTATACGGTATTTTTGGACAAAAGTCTGCCGAAAATTCGTTTCTTAACCAAATCCAATGAATTTTTTTTTAAATACTCGTGAAGTACTGTACTTTAGCATAAAGCTGCGGAAATCAGGAATTGGGCTGACATAACCTCAAAACAATTAGTTTAAAGTGGGCATTAATAATCACAGGAAAACAGCAAAAAAAAAGTCATGCTTCCGCGACCAGAACAGGATACCTATATGTTTTGCAACGAATTGACTTTTCTTGTGTATTACTTATCGAATAATTTTACTTTTATAGAGAAAATTGTCAAAGTTATTTATGGATAGGTATTTAAAGTAATTTAACTTAATATTGTTTTGTAAATGCAAAAAGAATGAATCACTGAATAACACAAGAAATATTAAATTAAAGAGATTGTCGAAATTTTTGATACACAAGGAGTGGGATTGCGGGATAAGGTGAATAACTACAACATAATTCATATATTTATTTATGAAGATCTTGGCGATATTTCCCTTACGAATGTAGTAAACGGATACAACCAATTCGACGAAAATCAATAACAGCAATATATATATATATATATATATATATATATATTTACAGCGAATCGTAGATAAATTCCAACATAGGCAAATTTATGACAACAAGGAAAATTTTAAGAAACGAGTATTTGAAAATATGCATATAAACCTGTTTAAAAGAAATAGAGATATAATCGTTAGAATGATGAGATGAATGTTAATTAAGAAATAGTCAGATATCTTGAAATGAATGGGGAACCGAATTAAAAAATCTATTGCTAAATTTACTGATACTATAATTGAGATTTACATTAGATGATGATAAAAAGATTATTTACATTGGATGAAAGTTAGTGATTATACGACCTCTTGATTTTTCCTGCTGGCGACACAGGTTCGGAAATCACCTCTGAACAAGGCTTTCAAACAAGGCTTATGGAAAAAGCAAGAGTTTCTGCTAAATAATAAAAAAAACACAACCTTTAAATGTAGAGAAAGGGGAACAAAAAAAAACCTGATGACCGTTGTATTCCGCTATGCTGCACAGTGGAGAAATCGCATAAAGATAACACTTATTAAATGAGGCTTTGTGCTGGCACGTGTTAGTGGCACAAAGAGTTAGTTGTGATTTATTGTTAGTTAGTCGAGTTTACGCAAATGTGACTATGGGAAAACCGACTGAGCTTGCCCAGTCGGATAGCATGTAGCTCTATTTTTGTAACCCGTCGGTGGCGTGTTAGTGGTTAGGTGCTGAAATCCTTCCGAGAGTCAGATGGATTTCAGATCAGTCACGAGGATATCCCCGAGTGCAGAGATTAGTCCAAAATAAAAAGAAAACGCAAATGTTCGGTATACGATAAAATCGAGAGATAACGAAAAGCCTCTGAAGCTGCGACGTTGTACTGGAGAACTTCCTTCCTCTCGTTCACTGGCACGTGGAAAAATGTCGTGGCTAAAGTGTAAAGGAGAAAGCTATGGTCTGGTAGATCGTCGTGAGTATAGTGCCTCGTGCCGCTCGCGAAGCCGTGGAGACGCGCAGCTAGAAAGAGATAGCGCGATGCGTAGAAACGCAATCACATTTACATGTGAATTCAGCGCGTCGGTGGAAAACGCGCACGCACTGCCAAAAACTAACCTATCCTCTCCTGCGGCATCAGACCCGTGAGCGAGAGAGAGATAGATCGAATGCAGGGACGTATGAAGTTCCGTCGGGGCCCCTGACTAAACGCAACCTCGTGGTCAGCTGCGCCGGATCCTCTATTTTTATCCAGCCCCTGGATATGGACGTTGCAGTTTTTTGAGTCGCGGAATCAGAATCCGGGGTCTATTTGATCCCAGCATGTCAGGATCAACGTCATTCTAAGGTCCAATCGGGGAAAATCTGTCTAAGCGGATCAGAACATCACTTCTACGGGTTTTTGGGATCGCTGAATCCGAATCCGGGGTCTATTTCATCCCAGCAGCTCATGATCATGGTCATTTCAAGGTCAAATCGGGGAACATCTGTCTAAGCGGACCAGAACATCACTTAGACGGGTTCTTGGGGTCGCTGAATCCGAATACGGGGTCTATTTGATCAAAGAATGTCAGGGTCAAGGTCATTGACATAGTGAATTCGCAATAAATGGGTAAGTCGTCCGAAATTAGGCAATGCGCTAACATAACCGCAAGTAATTAGCTAAATGTGGGTACCAATAATAGGCTGCTACGAAAAAAACCCGCTGCCAATTCATTTGCACGTAGCTTGTTCCAACGAAATTTATTGTTCCAATAAATCAAATATTGTTTTAAAATACAGTATATGAATGCTATTTTACTATTATCAGTGTGACATAAATTCGCAGGGAGGGACTTTACGACGTGCAACGACAACCCTATAAGAGTAAGCCAAATATTTAGAAAAATCGGTTTTTACATTACTTAAGAACCGCTCAACGAAATCTTTTGAAATTTCAACAGCAGATATCTTTGTCTATGGCGAATCACTAAATAAAATTTTGAAGCATTTGACTACATTGTTTTAGAGATTGAAACACTCCTACCCGAGCTTGTGTATTTTTATTTTGTATTTTTTGTGGTCCGGGATGTCATGGTATTTGAATTTATTATATATATGTTGATTTGATATTTATTGTAATTTATAATTTTCTTATTTATGATATTTCGATCTTGGCTGACATATTGCAGCCAAGACTAATATATCTGAAATGGAACTTATGTTTGAAAATCGTTTTAAAGAGAAAAAATGTTTTAAGAATTTCTTCCAAACAGACGTATTGCTGTTTGAAATACTCTCCTTAATAGAACTTTCTCCAAGGACGTAATGCCTCGAAGATGTTCTATTTAAAATTTAAAAATGTGTATAGTTAACCTTCAGAGGACGTAATGCCTCTGAAGTAGTACTATACGAAAAGCTGAAAATAGAAAGTACAAGAAAAATAAATATATATATATATATAAAATATATGTGAACAAATAATTTATTGTTCCTACGTTAATATACAGCTGAAATTTATTTACTCTAAAAACGCTGAGTACAAGACAACGGACATATTGCCGAAGTCTCTCAACTCGCGCGCCAAAAAAGTAGCTACGAGAAGACTCTACTTGATTAAGGAGACTTATTGCTCCTTACCGTCCGAGCTCTCTCGAGCAAATGACCCTGGGAGCTGCGCGAGCCGTCCTTTTAAGCTGTGGCGCGCACCTGCGCTGAAGCGCTGCTGTTTCTTCCCCCTCCAGTCCGCCGCTGCTGCTGCTCGCTTATTGGTTCGGCGCTGATCCGCATTTTGAACTACTCCCGTTTCTCGAACTTTCTTAGCGCCTCAGTTCGTCTCCGACGTCCGCGCTTTTAACTTTCTTTTTACAATGTCTTTTTGTTTTGCCCTTCCTTTAGGGTCGTTACAAGATATAAGGAATCAAAAAATTTTCAAAAAGAAATTCAAACCTTGATATCTTAAGAACCATAGGGGTTTTTAAGCTGCGCAATGAACTTAGCCAAAACATATAAAATATCTACCTTTTCCCAAAATCTCAAGTGCAATAAGGCCTTTTTACGTAATCGAGACTGAAATAAAACTCTTTTTTTTCAGTTTTCGATTTATTACTGAAAAAATAAGTAGTCAAATCACTTGAAATTTTAATGGAATATAGTTTAAAGTTTGACACGTAACCCATCAACATATTTTTTTTCGTGAGGTTATGATGTTTAGTTTCAAAGATATGAATTTTTTTAAAAAAAGCACCTTTTTCATGTTATCTGCCGAACGGAGCGGTCGATCCCAAGGATCAAACGGGAAAAAGTAAGTAATTTTATTATCTTTTAAATGCATTTTATCTGAATTGTTTGTAACAGTGGGATGATTGAAAAAAACGCAAGATAGTGTTTTTCAAAAATCGAAAAATGGCCATAAAAAGAAAAATAGTTAATAAAATAAGAAAAAACCGCTGCCAAGTCCTTGGCACTTAGCTTCCTCCTATTCCGTTTTTTGTTATTGTTTTAAATGTAATAGTAGATTGTGCTAATGCCACACGAGTTGCACTTACTACTTTTCCATGAGTGGGAGGTATAATGCATTTTGGTGCATACATTTTTGTGCATCAACTAGCCGTGGATTATTCGTTATTTGACGCACGTCAATGAGAATGTATACTCATTATTAATTATATTAGCATCACAAATGTATTAAAGAAAAAGTAAGGAAAATCAACTATGTGCATGCTGCTGAGAGCAGCTGTTTAATGTCCCAAGGATTAGTGCGCTTGGAAAATTTTTTGCGCGCATTATGCCAAAATTTTTCAAACATCGAAAAATGGCCATGAAATGGTCATAAAATAGTCCAAATCATAAAAGAAAATATACTCAAATTCCGAATCAGAAAACATATATGCATGTCTAATCTTATTACGATCGATCACGTGGTTCCAGAATTATAACGGTGTACGTACGCACGCACGCACGCACGCACGCACGCACGCACACACACACACACACACACACACACACACACACACACACACACACACACACACACACACACACAACCATCTGCACGGATAATTTATAAAATCATGAAAACTCTCAAAATGTACTAAGCTTTAATTATCAAATTATATGGTTTAACAAAAATAATAATGTTCAGTCACACAAGGTATACAGGGTGGGAGTTGAAGAATTTTAATCTTAATATCTTTTAAACTAAACGGGTTCATAAGCTACAAAAAGAAGCTAGCTGAAGTGATCAAAAGATCAATCTTTTCCTAAAATTTTAACTCAATTTAAACCTTTTTACTCCCGTAATCATACGACATAGAAAACCCATTTTATTTTAGTTTTTGATTTTACCCCTAAAACTAGTCGCCAAAATGGCTTAACATTTTTACAACTAGTAGATATTGTTGTTTTTTATTGTGATGAGTTTTTTCAAAACATTTGACTATTTATTTTTTGAGTTATATATGTTTTTCGAAAAATTACCTTTTATATCATAAAAAATGAACAGATTGGTCAATCTAGAAAATCTTGCGGGAAAAAGTAGACAATTTTATGTTCTTTTAGATACACTATTGTTGATCCGTCGCGTGGTTCCAAAATTATGGCGGTATACGCACACACACACACACACACACACACACACACACACACACACACACACACACACACACACACACACACACAANATATAGGTATAGGACTCTGCGGGCTCCGCGCGCGCGTTACACACTTACACACTCACACACACACACACACACACACACACACACACACACACACATACACACGCACGCACACACACACAGCCATCCGCACGGACATTTTCGAAAAACGTATGATTCGTACTCCAAACACCTCCAAATGCGTTTCCACGAAGTATTAGCAAAACTGAAAATTTTACTACTACAAAGCTTCCTCTTGAGGAGAAAGCAATTACAGGTTTTCCCGAATTCAGAATCCAAAAATAGATATGCATGTCAAATTTTATTGATATTGACGAAGTAGTTTCAGAATTATTACGGTAAACGTACACACACGCACACACAGACACACACATACACGCACACACACATCCATACGGACATTTCCTAAAAACACGTAATTCGAACTTCTAACATCTAAAAACATGTTTCTATGAAGTTTTAGCGAAACTGAAAATTTTACTATTACAAAGCTTCCTCTAGGAGGAAGCAATATCAAAAAACTTGTTGTTGTCTATGTCTCAATTCCGGCATTTTTCTGCTGTTATGCAGTTTATTCTACTATTTTCTTCAGTTGTCGTTAATTTTCTTTTTCGCTAGGTTATTATGAACATATATAACTACATATAATTACTTATATTCGACTCCTAAGGCCCAAAACATTAGTCTCAAAGTTTTTACTTTACATATCTAAATTAACACTTTCCATCTTTTTACTAACTAAGTAAAATGCGACCACATATATAAAAATATTAAAATTAGTCACACATTCAAAAATAAAAACTATGGTTTGTGTAGCTCTTTAACTCAAACACTTTTTAAAAAACAAAGCCCATACTTTAAAATATATTCTAGAAAGTAAAATTTAGTTGAAATCTATTAGTCGTTAAACTTCTCCTTCGCTTTTTCTAAAGCACGGTTGCAGCAAACAAATAGAAAACTGACCAAATTATGTTTTTATGTTTGTGCATCAAATATAACCGAGAATATAAAAATCGATTTTTTGTATTGCCTACATTTTTTATAATGCCCTAAAAAAATGTGACTTGGTCAACCTGTGAATCAAAAGTCATGTATTTAAAGTGAAAATAAAAAAAAATTTTGAATAAAATACATGATTATTATTTTTAATAAAAGTGTTTTTCGATATTTATCTTATTATTCAAAAGAGTTCATGGGTCAATCTTTTCAATTTATTTGGCTGAAATTTTAAGAAAATAATCTTTCAGATATTTTAAAAAGGATCATGCTTTTTTTGCGGTTATTGAATCTAAAAATTAAGTATAAAAATCAAATTATTTAAAATTAACACAATTTGATTACTATTTATTTAATTATTAAGATAGTTTTCTTCATTTTTTTAAAAGAAAATCAAAAATTGATTACGACAATTGAAAATCATTAGTCTGTTTGTTATAGGACATAATGAACTAACAAATAATTTGGAAAAAATATAAATGTATATAGAATGGAATATAAGGTATGTATTAAGTTGAAAAAATAGAAAAGTATTGACTAATAATTCTAATTATATTTAAAAAATATTTCATTTTTTATTTACTACTATACTTAGTGTGGTTGCGTTAAAAGTTAAGGAGATCAAAATATTTTAGTTTATTTTTTCAAATACTTTTTACTTTACTTAACACAGAGCTCTGGCATACTTTTGATTTTTTTTTCGTAGCAGCCTATTATTGGTACCTACATTTAGCTAATTACTTGTGGTTATGTTAGCGCATTGCCTAATTTCAATGACCTTGACCCTGACATGCTTAGATCAAATAGACCCCTTATTCGGATTCAGCGACCCCAAGAACCCGTCGAAGTGATGTTCTGGTCCGCTTAGACGAATGTTCCCCGATTTGACCTTGGAATGATCTTGATCATGAGCTGCTGGGATGAAATAGGCCTCGGATTCGGATTCAGCGACCCCAAAAACGCGTAAAAGTGATGTTCTGGTCCGCTTAGACGGATGTTCCCCGATTTGACCTTGGAATGACCTTGACCCTGACATGCTGGGATTAAATAGACCCCGGATTCGAATTCAGCGACCCCAAAAACATATAGGTATCCTTTTCTGGTCGCGGAAGAATGACTTTTTTTTGCTGATTTCCTGTGATTATGATTGCCCACTTTTAGCTAATTGTTTTGAGGTTATGTCAGCCCGTTTAGACAGATTTTTTCCAATTTGACCTTAGAATGACCATGATTATGAGCTGCTGGGATGAAATAGTATTTCAATTGTACTTAACACAGAGCTCTGGCATACTTTTGATTTTTTTTTTAGTAGCAGCCTATTATTGGTACCTACATTTATCTAATTACTTGCGGTTATGTTAGCGCATTGCCTAATTTCGGACGACGTACCCATTTATTGCGAATTCACTATGTCAATGACCTTGTCCCTGATATGCTTGGATCAAATAGACCCCGTATTCGGATTCAGCGACCCCAAGAACCCGTCGAAGTGATGTTCTGGTCCGCTTAGACGAATGTTCTCCGATTTGACCTTGGAATGACCTTGATCATGAGCTGCTGGGATGAAATATATGTTGCTACTTGTAATGACCCGTATAGCACCCGATAATTTGGCAACATTGCCTCAACATTGCATTGCAAGACTGGCTAGATTCGGCAATATTGCTAGCGCGTAGAACAACATTGCTGCAACCATTAGGCAATGTTGTCACGCACCAAAATGTCCGCTTTTTCATTGCGAGGCTGGTTATCTCCCACAGAGATCCCAATATTTTGGGAATATTGCCTGAAGATTGCGTTACCGGATTGTGCAATATTGCATGAAGCCTTATTAATATTCCTGCAACTATTTAAGAAACATTGCTAAATAAACATAACAATTTTTATAATGATGCGAAAATATTTTAAGGTTAGCGCAGTATTAGTTAAATATTACACAATCTAGTAGCAACGTTCCCTAAATAGTTGCAGGAATATTAATAAGGCTTCATGCAATATTGCACAATCTGGTAGGGCAATCTTTAGGCAATGTTCCCAAAATATTGGGATTTCTGTGGGAGATAACCAGCCTTGCAATGAAAAAGCGGACATTTTGGTGCGTGACAACATTGCATAATGGTTGCAGCAATGTTGTTTCACGCGCTAGCAATATTGCCGAATCTAGCCAGTCTTGCAATGCAATGTTGAGGCAATGTTGCCAAATTATCGGGTGCTATAGGGGGAAATTGCTGTTGTATATGTTGGTAATGACGGAGCCCCACCTATAGATCGTGATATTTCTATATACCCAAAATCAGACAAACCACAAAGAATAAATATTCTTAGTAAACACCTTGATCCTATGGTTTATCCTTTAATCTTTCCCTTTGGTGAATCGGGATGGCAACCTTATATAAAAATTTCAAAAGATACAAATAAAAAGACTAAAATATCTACATTGCAATATTATTCATATAAATTAAGTATTCGTGATAAATTTAATCCATGTTTAAATTTAAAAAATGTATCACAATAATTTATTGTTGATGTTTGGACAAGAATCGAAGCTTATCGATTATATTATATACGTAGTCATCAAGCACAATTACGCACGGATATGTATAAAGGATTAATGGATTATGTGTCTAATCGAGCCAATCGTGAAAATTCTAAAATTGGAAGAATGGTAATATTACCATCAACTCATATAGGAAGTCCTAGAGCCATACAACAAAATTATTTAGATTCAATGGCACAATTACAAGTTGATGGTAAACCAGATATTTTTTTAACAATGACTTGCAATCCTAATTGGAAGGAAATACAAGAAAATTTATTACCTTATGAAACTACTTTAGATAGACCAGACTTAATTTCACGAGTTTTTCATGGAAAAATAAAGGTTTTAAATAATGAACTTACAAAAAATAATATATTTGGTAAGGTAAAAGGTTATGCATATGTCATAGAATTTCAAAAACGTGGTTTACCACATATTCATATGTTAATATGGTTATATCCAGACTATGAATTTAGAAATACTGATGAGATTGATACAATTATAAGTGCTGAAATACCAGATGAAAATAAATATCCTAAATTGTATAGTATCGTCAAAAATAATATGATTCATGGTTCATGTGGTTCACAGAACAAAAATTGTGTATGCATGAGTGAGGACAAAAAATATTGTACCAAACGATTTCCTAAACCATTCATTAACGAAACACAATATAATCCTGATGGATATCCTTCTTATCGCCGGAGAAACGATGGCAAATATATTGTTTATTCGAAATGTAGAATTGCACATAATGGAT
>VCDM03003222.1:0-24205 GCA_012977825.3 Pteromalus puparum
CAGCAGCAGTTCCCCTATAGCACCCAATATTTTCTGAATATTGACTCAATGTTGCATCTCAAGATTGGCCAGATTCGACAACATTGCTGCTGGGCAGAATAATATTGCTGCAACCATCAGGCATTATTGTCACGCACCAAAATGTCCGCTTTTACATTGCAAGGTCAGCCGTGGATTTAATTGGGCTACGCGCTAGCAACATTTGTGCAGTATTGTCCCTAGACTACATAATTTTCAATAAACATTGATTTACGGTTCTTAAACGTACTTTTTGATGAGATTTTGAGAAAGTGCAATATTGCGGCAGCGTTAGCTCAATGTTATAATTTCATTATTATTTTTAATCGACCTGGTTTTGAACTAATCATATTGCAGCAGTATTGGTACAATATTGGTGAATATTTAAATAAATTTGTTTGGAGGTTATTCAATGCCGTATTTATGACCGCATGTTTAATGAGACGCAATATTGTAGCAGTATTGTGTCAACGTTAACCTATTTTTATGTGCCTGGCGTACCCAGTGGTACTCGAATAACATCTTTTAAGCAGTACTGCGACTACGTCTGACAATACTTGAGCAACTTTACTCAGAGATTTGCGATACCCTATTGGGGTAGGCCGATTTCGCGATACGCAATATTGCAGCAGTATTGTGTCAATGCAAACCTATGTTTCTGTGCCGGGCCTACCCAGGGAGAATCCAATAATATCTTTTAAGCAGTATTGCGACAATACTTGACAATATTTCAGCAACTTTTCTCACAGATTTTCAAGACCTATTGGGGTAGGCCGAATTCGCGATGCGCAATGTTGTCGCAGTATTGTGTCAATGCAAACCTACGTTTCTGTGCCTGGCTACCTAAGGAAGGCCCCAATAATATCTTTTAAGCAGTATTGCGACAACGCTTGACAATATTTAAGCAACTTTTCTCAGAGATATTCAAGACCTATTGGGGTAGGCCGATTTCGCGATGCGCCATGTTGTCACAGTATTGTGTCGATGCAAACCTATGTTTCTGTGCCAGGCCTACCCATGGAGAATCCAATAATATCTTTTAAGCAGTATTGCGACAATACTTGACAATATTTAAGCAACTTTTCTCAGAGATATTCAAGACCTATTGGGGTAGGCCGATTTCGCGATGCGCAATGTTGTCACAGTATTGTGTCGATGCAAACCTATGTTTCTGTGCCAGGCCTACCCAGGGAGAATCCAATAATATCTTTTAAGCAGTATTGCGACAATACTTGACAATATTTCAGCAACTTTTCTCAGAGATTTTCAAGACCTATTGGGGTAGGCCGATTTCGCGATGCGCCATGTTGTCGCAGTACTGTGTCAATGCAAACCTACGTTTCTGTGCCTGGCTACCCAAGGAAGGCTCCAATAATATCTTTTAAGCAGTATTGCGACAACGCTTGACAATATTTAAGCAACTTCACCCAGAGATTTTCAAGACCCTATTGGGGTAGACCGGTTTCGTGATACGCAATGTTGTAGCAGTATTGTGTCAATGCAAACCTATGTTTCTGTGCCTGGTGTACCCAGGGAGGCTCCAATAATATCTTTTAAGAAGTATTGCGACAACGCTTGACAATATTTACGCAACTTTACTCAGAGATATTCAACGACTGCAGTGTTAGCCTTTTTGGGTAAAAATGAAGATAGCACTATTAGAGTTGGTACCAATAAACGTGTACTTCAAAAGTTGTGCAATTTCTTACAATTGCCGACTAAGTAATATAATGTAAGTTTGGATTATTTGGGGCCCGTTTGGGGGAATTTGAATTTTGCGCCGTAGATCGTCGATCGCTGCGTCAACAACGGTCAAGCGCATGCACGCGCTGACAGGAGCCTCTTTTATTTTTGCTTGGGATTAGAGCTCGCGAGCACGTGCTCGTCAGTCCTGACAGCTTCTCCCTAGGTACTGGTTTACATTGCATATCACCTTGCGTCATTGCGTATAGCTGCTCATTATAGCTCGTGGGAATAAAGTCGTCTCTTACGTCTTTTTTAGGACGAGCGTCTATTATATAAACTTGCGTTTTGAGAATGGGTTTTACGAGCGGCGTGCAATGTGTTGTGCTTCGTGTGTGTGTGTGTGTGTGTGTGTGTGTGGGTGTGTGTGTGTGTGTGTGTGCGTGTGTGTGTGTGTGTGTGTGTGTGTGTGTGTTTGTATGTGTGTGTGCGCGCGCGATCGTCAGCTACGCGGCAGGGCTGGAAAGATCTGCCTGTGGTCCAGGATAGGTCTCTTCGAGACGTTGAGGCATCCTGCGATCATCTGCATCTCAACTAAGTACAGCCAGGGCTTTGCGTCGTGCCGTCTATGTTTCTCCGCGTATAAGGTAGGATCGCGACGATTTTGTGCCTGGATATAATTGCGTTTCTATTTCTCTATCTCTTTTGGCTACCTCAGAGTCTATTTATTTAACCTTTTTTCTCGTGTTTAATAATGCTATCCGCTTGTGCCGGCTTTGCTCTCTATTCCGTCAGAGTTTTTACACTGAGATATGTCGTCTTTTTCCCCTGAAATTTATTGTGTTTGTGTTTCATTTATTCACCCAACATTTCCTTACTCATTTTATCATTTTAGATGTAATACACGTATATAAAACTCATTAGCTTTTCTTCACATATCCATTGACTGATAGGTTTTTTGATGTTAAGTATTTATTTAAATACTTCTAAGTCAAATCATAGCTGTGATCATAAAAAAATTAGAGAGGTTAAGATTTAAAATGTTATTTATTTCCAAATCTGAAATTACAAATGTGATCATTAAAGAAAATAAAAGAGGTTATAATTAAAATACTCTGTTTTCAAAACAAACAAACATAAATATTTGTATCTGCAAAACTGAACATTATACCAGACAAGCGGCAGACGATGAGGGACAGTATGCGACTGATGCGACTGATTGCGAGTGAGATAGCGCATGCTCAGCGAGTGCAACGTTGCCAAATCTTCGAAGCTTTGACCGTTAATAAAAATTACCTATTTTTTTTAATAACATTTATTTGCTCTAAGCAATACTCTTTAATGTTATAATATTTTTTTGTTTTTTTTCTATTGTTACAAATTGTTTCAAGCATCAGTTCATTCGTCTTCTACATCTTGAGTCTTATTTCTGAAAATGAAATAGTTAAAACAAAATGTTAAATCATAGTTTTTTTCAACTTCTTATATTTCAATTATTTAAAATTATCAGTCATGTTTCTGTTATTTGTTTGCATGAATCAATATGAATTATTTAGTTCAATACGTAGCGTAATATTTGTATCATTCTATGCTTGATCGTTAAAAGAATAAGTGCTTACATGAAGAGAAATAGTATACGCGACACTGAAGGAAAATTGGACAGCCCGTATCCCGTGTAACTTCTTACCCGAACCAAGGCGAGGGTGTCAATTTACTCGAGATATGGACTGTCTAAGTTTCTTCCTCCCTACGCACATAATATAAGTGTACTATATATGTATGTTTAAAGTACAAAGTACTTTATAAACAAGTCAAATGTATTACAAATGTACATAAAATTGTTACTGTAATTTACTTTTTTGTCATTCGGTCCTTCGCCAATGCTAACCAGGCACCTATTTTTTTTTTCAATGGTATCAATCATGCAGTCAGGAAATTTTCTTCTAACAGCACCTTAAGGAAATACAGAAAATAAGATAGGAATGGAGATGCTGTAGTAAATGTGAAACATAAGCATTGTAATAGATCTAGGAATAGAACGAATATGAATACATAGCAACAATTATGCCATACATCAATGAATGCAATTTATAAATTCTTCAACATATTAGCTCTTGAAATTACAAAATCTCTAATCTACAAATCCTTAAAAATAGAACACCTTCATTATTTAAACACTCGCATTTATCAATACATATAAATACTTGATTTATGGCAGAAATGTTTACTTCATGCTTTTTTTATTTTGATTCTAAGCTTGTGTAAAGATATTCTATTAGGCACAATCATCTACAGCTATTTAAAATTTTGAAAACGAAAAATGACTTGTTATTTTAAAATCTATGTAGGTATCATATGGTATTGTTACTAAAGAGGCTATTTCGATAGTTATAAAATTCTAAATGGTAACTCTACTGATTTTTTACTGAAAATCAAATATTTCTTTTCTTTACATACTATAGTATGTACCAAGGACAAGATGTAGGCTTTTATTGACTGAGTGTGAAGTTTGCAGAACAAGTCGGTGGTGAGCTAGCACGAGCCCAAGGTGAGTGCGTTAGCAAGCCGAAGACGAGTATTGCAAACACATGAGTCGAAACGCTCATTCAGGCTTGATGCGAACTGCATCGACGGCTGAAGGTATCATGTCACTTTCTCCTTCGTGGCTTTCCGAAGACGCGTTGTCTACAACGTATTCTTTATGTATCTCAAGCACGCTTATACACCCATTATCTTATCGGAAATTGATACGCTTGGCCCCAACCTCGATATCACTGCTGGATAAAATGATGGACAAATGATTTGGCAATTGGAAAAACGCCAGAAAGAAGGAAACGAGTCCTCAGGGATCGACGAGGCAGTAGCCACGAGGGAAATCAATCTGGTGACACTGGCGGAAGGGCTAGGACCAGAATAAATCCAGTGACAGAGGTGTTAAGGGAAGCATATTTCCCTTAAGTCGCATCAGTGGGGAGCAATGGTCTCTTGAACATTTTCATCAAGCATGTCAAACGCGCGTAGGTGAAGGCATTGATTGAACTAATGCTGCTTTAATCTATCTCTATCCTGGATCCATCACAGCTGATCGAGCATGGAATTGATGCAAGTTTTATAGGCCAATCAAGCAAACTTACTTCCCTCTCTTCCGGAAGTTGAAAGAGGAAATGCGCTAGCACATGCAAGAAATGCTAGCAGTGGAAATCATCAAAATTTTGACTAGTGGTCGATCAAGCCTAGTCATAATGATGCACAAAACGAACGGTAAATATCGATTTTACGTAGACTTCCAACGCACTGTCTAATGTAAGATCGATATGTATCTACTGCTTTATATGATGATGCTCTATGTTGAAGCTACCCTCCAGTAAATGATCGGCAATGTAATCATAATTTTCCAAGTAACCCTAATGAAATTTAAAATTTGGCCTTAATCGTAGCATTTAAAATATAATCTTTGAAGTAACGCGATTCATGCATTCGCATACATTTGTTCTGTCCCTGATTAGTCCCTGATTACAGCTTGAAGATGATCTCGTTTGCGCTACCAAAACTAAGGCTAAGTCATCAGGGCTAAGACTAACTACAATCGCTTTCGTGCGCGGCTAGACAGCCAAGAACAACGACCTGTCCTTATCTTTGAAGACAAAAGCAGCGAGATAATAATCATGCAGAGGTTGTAGAGGCGAAAAAAGCCGACCCCGTCACATAACATGCCAAGAAGGCCTCTGCACAGCTCACTAGATCAGCCAGCAGACGCGAGCACGGACGGCACGCCAAGCGCGAGATAAAACGCGCAGAGAATGCAGTACGTTATAATGCGCTAAGAAAAATGCGCATGGGGGGTCTGCGAATTCAACACGGACCATCATATATATGAAGCCGATCCAAGAGCCGTGTACATGAAAATAGTGCGTCGGACCCATAAGATCAGTCTGAGATGTTGTTACAGCGAAATACAGCCTCTATACATGATAGAATCTTACGTATGTATAGCCGTAGATTACAGAACACCCCTGAAAGCAGCATTGTTTCGGCACAATCGAGATATCTTTTAATAACTTTACGGTCACCTATCCTTCGCGACAAGGTGCATAGAGTAGGCTCGTAATCCGGACAATTCTACCCTAGGTAACCTATGTGCCTTGTAATCGAAAACAAGGAATCTATAATCTTAACATGCATGGTACGATATAGAAAAAAATTAGGAATTTGTGGAGTTCCCCTTTGACTGCAAATATTGTATATCTACTTTGACACAGTTTCAAAGCATGCATTTTAAAAATATATAATTCATAAAAATAATTAAGACTATATAGATCATATTTACACAGGTTTGAAAAAATGTGTTTAGATATAGACAGATAGAGGACAGTAAAAGAGAGGTTAATAAACCAACTTACGTAGTATACATTTGCTCAGTTTTAAGGTCGAAAAGCTCAGTTTCGTCTTGTTTATTCCCTTTCTGTCTCTTCCCTTATAACTATAACTATTAGCAATTGCGTCGTCCATAGCATAAACCAAAATATTGTTGCACATTAACATAGCATTTTTTGCTGCGATGTTGTCTAGAAAATGTTTAACCTAAAAATATAATTATTTTATTGTGAATTCTGTATGCATTGTGTTATTTTTATGCAAAGCTTTTCTTAGCACGTTATAACAAAAAATAAAAACTTTATGCAAATAAAATTTTAATATGCTTCTCAAGCAACTGTTATCAAACCTTTCAAAGTAGGTAATTAATTAATCTGTGTGCCTTAACCGTAGTATACCGTTATAAATCTTCATGCAAGCCATATAATGGAATGGAAAACAAGTGATTCTGTATATTTGTTATATATTTTGGTTAGGCTTATGTTCTCGAAAAACTCGATTTTGTATCAGTTGTACATGCATGCAGTATGGTCTATTTCAGGCACGTGTCAAGAAAAGATTATTACCAATTTTTTCTGTCCGATTTTAGCTGAAAGTTTCTCTTCTAAATTTTGTAAGGCATCCATTGTTTTTAGAGGAAAGATATCTTCCACATCAAAATCATCCTCGTCTTCCTCTTCAATAGGATTGTCAGCAGCCAATTTAATTTTTTTTCGTATAGCGGGAAGGTCTTCCTCCAATCTATCAAGTCTGTCTAATATTTCTGATTGATTTATTAGCAGCCTATCCGTTTTTTTCAAGATTTTTTCCTGAGAGTCTGAAAATTAGAAGAAAATGATAAGTGTCAGAACAATTATTCATCTCAAGTGTGAATTAGCAAAAGCAAAATCAACATTCAAGTCGGTACTATGCGTCTCCTCGTCAGTGTATGAATAAGTGTGTGCGCGCGCGTGTGTGTGTGTGTGTGTTTGTGTGTGTGTGTGTGTGTGTGAAACTCATTTTATTAATTGTTCAATTTACCTGATACAGACATTTCTGATGTAGTCGAGTTTAGACGAGAGAGGCTCTGCGGATCATTATATCTTGATTGTGCTAAAAAATAATTATAATTAATATTTTTAATATTGTAAAAAAATTCATATTTTCATGTATTTATTTATTTTGTAATATTGTTGTGGCTGTGCTTCAATGTCGTGCAATTATAACCTTATGAATCGCGCATAAAAAGCTTATGGCGCTTGGCAAAAAGTTTTATTGTTTATATTATTGATTAGTAAGGACGCGTGTTTAACCCTGTTTGTGATTAAGGATCAAACCCAGTTTTAGTTTCTTTTTATAAATATAGTATTACTTGATAACCCAGGACCCGGTTTCTACAATATTATATGAACGAATTCAGTTGGCATAAACGATTCTTATGCTTTCATTTTGCAGTATTATATAATTACCTTCCACAAATCTATGATTTACAATTTTAAAATACCATCTATTGATTTTCCGCAAAACAAAACTTTATTTTATTGATTTAAAATAATTTTTAATAATTAAAAGTTACGTACGTTCTTCTTTGTCTGCACTTAATGAGGGAAGGTTTTGACGTGTTGATGAATTTTTAGTTTTAGTCAAAGTTGATTTGGGTTTCGTTAAATGCCCAGATCCTTTTTTCGTTAATCTAGTAAGGTCATGAGCTAGAAGAGTTTTATGAACACTTGAAGTAGTTTCTATCCCTTGGCTCATAATAATATGAGATGACGTAAAGGTTTAAGTATTATGTATGCATATATATACGCGAGTGTATATATATATATACGCGCGCGCGCGCCCGTGTGTGTGTGTTAACATTTGTAGAATCTTGAAACTTTTAATGACATCTTTGTACAGTAAAAATAAATTTCTTCTAGTACTTTAATCTACGCGACGAGTATTTGGGAGTGCAAGTGGGGGGTTACCTACGTTCGCGCAAGTATCGTACACTATATTATTCCAAAAAGACTGCGCGGAGTTCAAGTACACGAAATTTGGGTCAAAAGGGCACTTGCAAAGAAGGCATATCTGGAGGTTCTAGTAAGTCATAGTGGTATCTTGAAGATGATTTGTTGAGGATATCGTAGCTTGGAATTATTAGGTTGACGGGAAGGGTAAGGGAAAAGAGTATGTACAAATAAGTATATAACGCGGGCGGCGCGTATTTGCAGCGGCCTGGTACAAGAGATAGCAACAACGATCGCGCATTACAGCCAGAGCCGAGAGTGATCGAGACCGGCTGTCTACCATCTCCTGGCTCGAGCAAGTATAACAGGGGCTATCCGTCGTGGGCAGCAGAGGCACGGGCAGGGTCCATCGGATACGTGAGGTGTGTCTGAGAAGGATTCACCGCATCTTAGTTTTCCAAGTACGAGTCAGCGCGGCGAAGAGCGAAACGGATAATTGTGTAGGAGTCGTCTGAAAACGGGCGAAAGAGCGACGCTCGATGCACGGTTTGATCAGAAGTGTCTCTTCAGGAGTGAAAGCGCCAGAGTTTTTATAAACGTGTGTCAAGGAGAGCCTACAGTGTCGCTAGTCGAAGTAAACGCTAGTCCGCTCAACACATACACAAAAAAAAAAACGAGAAAAAAGTCCATGTGTTACAAAAAATATGTTATAAACCAAGGGCTAAGTGAGCTTTTAAACCTCGTGTGGTTGTAATAATTGGATTCGTTAAAAAAAGCCCATTTTACGGCCTTGGTACACAACATACATGCCGTTCTTCATATTTTATAACGGAATGGAAAAATATTTGAAAAATACAAACCTGTTTTATTTTTAATAGGCGTACTTGTATGCTGTAGATATGAAGTGTTCATTCTAGCATCAAAATCTATTGCCTGCTGGCCATATTCTTCATGACTAGTCTTGGAAGTATCAAATTCATTAGGGCTTTGAGTCGGAGTTACTTCCGATCCTAGCTCTATAAGTAATTTGTAAAAATTATAAATAATATATTGCACAAAAAGTTAAATTGCTATACGTGTTAGACTGTATACCTTTTCCTCTATTTTTTGAGATAGAGGGTACAACAGGTGTGCTGTCTTTACTGTCAATTGTTTTCTCATTTATATCATTTTCTGCAGTTTCATCAGGTACCTCTTCAGGAAAATCATTTAAGTAATTATCTATACTATCATTTTGATTATCATGATTGTTTAAAGAAAGATTTGCATCATCTAAGTTTACTGTTCTAGGTTTTGGTGATGTCTCTAAATTATTAATTGAGTTAAAAATATATACTATTAGTTTTTTATTATCATAAAACATTTTTCAAATATATGTTCCTATAAAAGTTACCGGTTTCTGTGTTTTTTGAAGCTGAAGTTGCCTGGCCTGAATTTGTATCCAATTGTGTGTCTTTATTATCGTTATCCTTACGTATCTTTGTATGAACAGTTGATTGTGCAATGACTTTCGGTGATTTACCTAGAAAAGTAATTTTTGTTTATAACATATTAATTACAAATATATCATCAACGTATTAGATGGATACTCTTTGGTTCTGGCTATACCTTAATAGCTGTACATACACACACACACGGACGCACGCACGCACACACATACAGGAGGTAAACCCTCAAAAGCCTAACATGAGGGACCTCAGAATGGTCATAGTGGTACTCAGCGAGATAGAGGGCTAGGATCTCCTACAAATTAGACACATTCTGTGGGCCTTTTAAGGATATTGGAAAGATGAGTGCAATGGAGCAGATAGGTTGACCCTCTGCTATAAGTATGAAGGAGCTAATCACCGCATGGCTTAATGCCAAATGGAACCGAGGTGCAAAGGAACACACCTGTTTCTTTGCAAAGAGAATGGACTAAAGGAAGAAAGCAGTAAACATGTAGCTGTCTGTATCGGCTGGATAATAAAAGAGCTTAAAATGATAGCAATAGCAGGCGTAGTGTTGGATGTATCGGCATCGAGAGCATAGAGACGATGGCGGCTGCGTCTGCGGAGGCGCACAAAGCCTGTGCGATGACAACTGAATAATGCAAACCGAATAATGCAGAGGGAGGCAGACGACCGGACGTTACAGAGAAAGAAGAATATTTTGACCCTGGATTCCTAATGGAGTATTACTTGATAACACAGAACCATGCTGGATGGGGGGAGGGGGATGGAATGGGAGGTATAGAAACATGAAACTTTGAAGGAGAAGCTAACTAAGCTAATGAACGTAACCCACGAAAGTATTATGTCGTTAGAATTCTGTTTTTTTCATTGTCAGCCAAAACAACTCGGTAAGTTGGCTCCAAAATTTAATCAATTTTAAGTTAGGACATAGTCGAATTGCATGATAAATTTCAGCTCATCATACATATCCGTTCCAGGTTTACCGAGGGGTCAAAATCAATCATTCAGAATGTGTCGGTCAATCATCCTTAAAATTTGTTGAGTTCTAAGTACAAGCGCATAGTTGAATTGCATACTAAATTTTTGTTTGTTATATCGATTCGTTTCAGAGTTATGTTGAGGACAAAATTTTGTTAATTGTTATGCATGCATCATCCATACATACATACATACATCCATACATACATACACGGACACGACTGGAACGATGGTGCTAGGAGTAAAACAAACTAGAAGTGGAGATGTCCTCCTTCAACTAGGGAAAGGGCCTGACAGGACAGCGTTTACGACGGATGTAGAAAAAGCAATCCTGGGCCTTGGACAAGTCAAGAAGGAAGAACGGAAGACCACCCTAGAAATAAGGGACATGGACTCGGAAGCAACGGGAGACGGGCCTCCCGCCTTGCGTCAGCAGAAGCCATAGATAGTTCAGGTCACTTCATGTATGTATGTATGTATGTTTTTTTTTCTCTTGGAGAAAGAAGTATTATGGAAAATCTTAGAAACACTATAGCGTGACTTTGCTTATAGGAAGGATGACGACCACATCAAATAGAAGAGGGCTAAAACCGTTCGCTCCCCGTGAAGCAATGCTTAACGGTTTTACCGCAGGGATATAAAGCACAGAAGATGGAGCCAACCTGGCCGTAAGAAGGATACGTTTAGTCGGTGTGAATCCGACACACGGCTGACATTGCGGATGGGGCTGTTTCGACGACCCTATAAGCAAAGTCACGCTATGCTGTTTCTAAGATTTTCCCTAATACCTCTTTCTCCAAGAGAAAAAAAAACATACATACATACATACATACATGAAGTGACCTAAACTATCTATGGATTCTGCTGACGGTAAGACGGGAGGCCGGTTACCTAGCTAGTACCGNGTCACGCTATGCTGTTTCTAAGATTTTCCCTAATACCTCTTTCTCCAAGAGAAAAAAAAACATACATACATACATACATACATACATGAAGTGACCTGAACTATCTATGGATTCTGCTGACGGCAAGACGGGAGGCCGGTTACCTAGCTAGTACCGGTCAATCGGCTTGAGCAAGTGCGTGCTGTCGTGTGACGCCTGCCGGAAACTCTCCAGAGAGCCAACCACTTTGGTTCGGGGTGAAGGGCTTGAGAGAGCAGAGGTGGGCTAGTGCGACAGCGCGTGCTATATCCTGGTATGATGTACCCAGTCTGGCACCGTCTTCGGTCAGGTACCGGGGCCATGTCAGCTGCCTCCATAGAAGGGGGAATCCAGGTGGTCGGACACATGCCGGGATGAAGAATACTGTTTGAAACATGGATAGGAAAAACGGACTTGAAGGAGAGACTAAGGAGGATCTAGAAGTATGCACACTACAGGTGTCAAGCCGTAAGTGCTGCTGATAACNACTGTTTGAAACATGGATAGGAAAAACGGACTTGAAGGAGAGACTAAGGAGGATCTAGAAGTATGCACACTACAGGTGTCAAGATTGCAAGATGGTGGATTCGCGATCCACAAAACAAGTAGCAACACCAGCTTATGCAGCGCCGTAAGTGCTGCTGATAACCAGGACATGAACAATACACTGGTAGGCAAACAGCAGGTTGCAGGAAATAGCAACATGCAAGGTGATGTGGATGAGGAAAAGAGGATGCTTGAAACCTGGACTAAAATCCGGGAAGCAACGAATGCCGAACAAAAGTTGCGGATAAGATAAAAGGACACCTCGAAAGTGCGTATAAAGTTGTTTTCACCGCCCACAACTTCCATAACTGCGTAAAGGAAGACCTGAGGAAGGTCCAGCTGAACATGCAACGCCTTGGTAGCGCAAGAGAAGGGACGAAGAAGATTATGTGATAAGAGTCCAGCCACAGGGCCCTCCAACACCCAGCAGCGCGAAGAAGAGAAAGGAGCGGTCACCTGAACAAGAGATTTCCTCTAAAAAGAAGAAGGATGAAGAAAAGAGGCTGCAGCGCCGACAGGAGACGACAACTCCCGTCACGCCACAGATGCCAGTACCCCCGTCAGAAACAACGACGGCCTGGCAAAAGGTGGAAACGAGAAAGACCAAGAAGAAATTGGAAAAAGAAGCCGGAAATGGCGGCAATACAAATAAAGATCAGATAGGTGGTAAGAAACGTAAGCCACCACGGACGAGACCAACCCGGCCGGAGGCCTTTATTATACAGGCTGCCGACGATATCTTGAAAAAGATGAAGGCGGATCCTAAGTTGAAGACACTCGGCGATTGCGTAAACAGGGTACGCAGAACTGCGACTGGAAACCTGCTGTTAGAACTCCAGCGAAAGGCGGAAGGGAAAGCAACGGAACTCCAACAGGCGGTACAGGAAGTGCTAGAAGAAGGTACAAAAATAAGGACCTTACAAGACAAAATGGTTTTTGAAATAAAGGACCTGGACGTCTTAACTAGCAAAGAGGACATTACAGATGCGCTACGTAGGGAGCTTCAAAGTAGCGACACATCTGCGTTCGAAGAGATGGCAGTAAAGTCATTGCGTAAGGCATACAGCGACACGCAGATAGCGGTCATCCAAATGCCAGAAAAAGCAGCTCGACAAATGATAGCCAAGCAGAAGATCAAGATAGGCTGGGTAGTCTGCAGAATACGAGAGATAGAAGGGAACACTCGCCCACTTAGATGTTATAAATGTCCAGGATTCGGACATATCGCCAAAAATTGCACGGAAGCACAGGACCGTAGAAACCTCTGCTACAAATGTGGGAATGGAGAACATAAGGCAAGAGAATGTACGAGTAAACCAAACTGCGTACTCTGCCATGAAAGGAGCACAGGAGAAAGGAGTGGCCATGCAGCTGGTAGCTACACATGCCCAGGTTACCGAGCTGCATTAGAAGAATTAAAGAAGAAAAGAAAATGAAGATAGTGCAGTTAAACGTAAATCACTGGGAGACAGCACAGGACCTACTTAACCAGTTCGTCCGTGAGGAGAAGATCGATGTATCCATCATATGTGAGCAATACAGAGACCTAAACGAGCCAACATGGGAAATGGACGCCACTGGCAAAGCGGCGATCTGGGCGTGTGGGAATCTGCTTTCCCAGAAAAAATGATGACTCGTGAGGAAGGTTTTGTTAGCGCAAATGTAGCAGATATACACGTATACAGCTGCTATGCTTCGCCTAACGCATCTACCGAACAGTTCGAACGACTTTTAGATCGACTAGTGCAAGATGTTGCGGGCAGAAAACCACTAATTATCGCAGGTTATTTTAACGCATGGGCTGTAGAGTGGGGCAGCCAAAGGACTAACCAAAGAGGTCAAGTGCTACTCGATGCATTCGATCTCCTAGATGTGGTACTACTTAGCCAGGGCTGTACCAACACCTTCAGAAGAGGAGGCACATGATCGATAATAGATCTGACATATGTTAGTAACTGCCTAATTGATTCAGTCGACACATGGACCGTAAGTTAACACTATACAAACAGCGACTACCAGGCCATAATAATGGAGATAGATAGGTCAAGGCAGAGACCTCGCGTGAGTATAAGGAACAAAAGAGTCGGATGGAAAACGAAGGAGTACGATAAGGAGATGTTTTTGTTGGCACTGGAAGAAATGCAACTCTCTGGGACGGCGAACAGCAAGGCTGAACAGGCAATGGAAAGTATTACCCGAGCCTGTGATGCCGCTATGCCAAGAAGAGTGCCCAACAATAGACAACCACCAGTGTACTGGTGGGACAAAGGAGGTTGCGAGTGCACGTATCGAATGTCACCGGACCAGAAGACAGGATCAACGGGCAAGGAAGAAATACTATAAAACTGGTATAGGCCAGGAAATAGTATATGTCCGTGGACAAGAAATAAAGGACGCTAAAAGGAGTCTTAAGAGGAAAATCCGCGAAGACAAACGACGGTACCTTAAGGAACTACAGGACGAGGTCGAGCAGGACCCTTGGGGTCGACCGTATAAAATAGTAATGCAGAAGATTAAAGGAAGCTACGTGCCCCCTCCAAAGTGCCCAGAACTACTACACCGGGTGGTGACCACACTGTTCCCCAGGCAACTGGAAGAGCCTAGTGTCATCGAAAGAGGTGTGAATAAAGAGGCTATTCCACCGATCACGATTTAAGAACTGTTAGCCGCCTGCAGAAGGGTTGGAAACAACAAGGCTCTAGGGCTGGATGGCATTCCCAATATTGCATTGAAACATGCCATTTACGCTCACCCAGAGGTCTTCGTAGACTTGTACAATGCATGTCCAGAAGAGGGAACATTCCCCACAAACTGGAAGAAACAGAGACTCGTACTTCTGCCAAAAGGAAAGAAGCCACCCCAGGAGGTCTCATCATACAGACCGCTCTGCATGTTGGATACCCCGGGTAAGATCTTGGAACGCATAATCTGCGTCAGAATGGATCATTTTATAGAAGGAAAAAGTGAATTAGCAGAACATCAATACGGTTTTTGGAAGAATCGTTCAACCCTGGACGCAGTTAGCCTACTGATTGACACTGCGCAAACAGCGATAGAGGGGAAAAGATGGGAGGGAGGAAAAAAAAAGACTGCGCTATAGTTACATTCAATGTCAAAATTCAATTTCAATTCGGCCAAATGGAGTAAAATACACGAAGCACTCCGGAAGCAGGATGTGCCCTTATATATAAGAAGGATGATGTCCGACTACTACGAATTATACTACTACCTCACACACTTTCTTACCGGGCATGGATGCTTTCAAGCGTACCTGCACCGAATTAAAATAGACGACCTTCCAAACTGCCCAGTATGGTTGGATGCGAACGAAGATGCGGAGCATGTCTTCAGCGACTGCTCACGCTATCAACAAGTGCGAGAGGAACTTGATTGTTACCTCTAGACAAGAGTGACGCCGGAGTCAATGATGACAGCTATGCTGACATCGGAGGATGGGTGGTACGCAGTAAAGAACTACGTGAAGATCATTCTCAAGGAAGTCAGAAAGGACGGAGAAAAAAGAAGGGAAAGACAAGGCGAAAGAATCAAGTAAAATGTTGTCAGACGAAGGCCACTAAGTCGTAAATACGGAACGCTCCTCGGACTGATGCAGAGGAACGTAGGTCACAGAAATGAGCTTTCACTACCCTGCCCGATGCAGAGGAACGCAGGAGCTAGGATTGAGTACCTACAAGTGCTTCTCAGACCAATGCTGAGGAACGTAGGTGTCGGGGTTGAGTCTGTCCAGAGGATGACCGAAGCACGAAGTAGACGACCGGACGATGGTGCTGGAAGAAGACGGTTGAATGATGCAGAAAGAAAAAGACGAGAAAAAGACTACATCAACAGAAGTGGGCAGTAGCCACACACCCCCCGCGAAGCAATACTCAACGGTGTTACCGCGGGGAGGTCATATCGGAGAAAGAGCCAGGTCCAACTTACTTAGGGTCTGTAAGGAGGACGGAGATGATTCTGCTGCGGTTAGAAGTTAAAAGATAACAGTAGCGAAGGGTTTAGTCACTGAGATTCCCACACACACTGAAACGGCGCTGGGAGACGGTCTGCATTTTTCACAATATGGCGGCTCCCCTCTCCGTCCGGCGCTACTGCTCTCCCGATTTGGGAGAAAAATTCTACCAAATCGGTGCACAGCCATTCGAATGTTTCAGTTCAGTCGAACTCAACGCTGCTCCCGTTTTGGTAGAATTTTTGCACCACTCGAAGGCGACAATGTTTACCGACCCGAAGTACGACGAATAGAATATCAGAAAAGTAACCGTTCGCTTGTTTAGTACAAGGACTGCACCAGTTCCGTTTCAGTGCAGGTGGTACCAGTCGGTGCCATATCGTCCATAATGGATTTGCCTTTAACCTCTCTCTCTATAAAGGAAAAAAAACAAAAAACAAAACAAAAAAAAACATACACACATACATTTTTTTAGAATGTATTTTTCAGACTCAGGAACCTCGAAAATATCGAAACTTTTATACAGGAATATATTGTTTGCATTGCAAATTTTGCAAAATATGATTATTAGATAGCAATTATGTAAATAATAAATATTTCTGCCAAAATATGTAGTTCTGAAAGCTGCTGCTGAGATGACGTATACATCATTCTTTCTTTCAGGCATCGTAATAGCATAGCCTTTGTTAGGAGCAACGGCAGATACTAAGCAATGTGTTACTTGTACACTGTTGCTACGTAGAATAGTATATAGACATGTCCGCCATAAAGGCACAAGCACATACACATACACACTAAACTACACACAATACGGAGCAGACATGATTTTACTATGAAGACTCTTGCTAAAATGATTATTTAATGCAGGAAGATCTATTTTTATCCTTGGAGCTGCCATAAGCTCTCAATCGTTTAAACGAATCATTAGCAAACAAAATTTTTAAAACAATATTAGTTAAATATTTCAATAATAATTGCAACAATAAATCTTGTACTTTTGTGTAAGATGTAACCTTAACTTTATTTTAAAAAGGTTTTGAAAATCATGTCTGTTCTAAATTACTATACATATTAGACGACATACCTTCTCCTAGGTTTTTTGAAATAGGGGATATAACGGTTGCGTGGTCTTTACTTTTATTAATTTTCTTATTTATATTATTTTCTGCAGTTTTAGCATATATCTTTTCAGGAAAATCATCTAAGTTTTCATTGATACTGTCATTTTGATCATCAACATTGTTTAAAGAAAGATTTGAATCATCTAAGTGTACACTTTTAGATTTGGGCGATGTCCCTAAATTATTAATCGAGTTAAGAATATATACTATTAGTTTATTAAATATAATAAAACATGTGTTACATATATGTTCCTATAGATTTACGTGATACCTGTTTCTACGTGTTTTGAAGAAGAAGTTGACTGGCCTGAATTTTTATCAAATTTTGTGCTTTCATGATCTTTATCCTTGCGTATCTTTTTATGAACAATTGATTTCGGAATGACTTTCGGTGATTTACCTAGAAGAGCAATGTTTGTTTATAACATATTAATTACAAATATATCATCAGCGGTAGTATTGGAACATAGATACTGTATGGTTTCTGGCTGTTGCCAAATAGCTGTACACTCACACACACACACAAACACACACAGACACACCACACAAACACACACACACACACACACACACACACACACACACAAGAATCGTTCAACCCTGGACGCAGTTAGCCTACTGATTGACACTGCGCAAACAGCGATAGAGGGGAAAAGATGGGAGGGAGGAAAAAAAAAGACTGCGCCATAGTTATATTCAATGTCAAAAATGCATTCAATTCGGCCAAATGGAGTAAAATACACGAAGCACTCCGGAAGCAGGATGTGCCCTTATATATAAGAAGGATGATGTCCGACTACTTGAAGGACAGAATCCTATTATATGACACTGAGGACGGTACCAACACCTATAAAGTCACAGGAGGTGTCCCCCAAGGCTCGGTACTTGGCCGACCGCTTTGGAACATCATGTACGATGGAGTACTAAGCAAACTACTACCCCAAGGGGCAACGGTTATAGGAAACACATAGAAGATGTTAAAGAAATAGCGGACGAGGCAATTCGTTTAATACACGAATGGCTAACAGAAACAAGCCTGGAGCTAGCCAGTCACAAGATCGAACCTATCCTTATTACCTCCAGGAAGAAGCTAGAGTCGATAACACTGACAGTAAATGGGCATGAGATACTTTCTCAGCCAACGATCAAATATCTGGGCATAACCATCGATGCGAGTCTTACGTTCAAGCAGCATCGAGAAGCAGTAAGCTATAAGGCAGCAAAAGTTGGCGCTGCCCTATCACGATTGATGCCAAATGTAGGAGGGCCAACTCAGAAGCGAAGGTTACTCCTAGCCAGTGTGACCACGTCGATCATGCTATATGGAGCCCCAATTTGGGCAGAGGCGATGCGGGTGAAATCGTATGCACGAAAGTTAACTACCGTGTACAGGCGAAGTGCACTAAGAGTGGCGTCCGCTTACCGTACGGTATCGGACGATGCGGTCTGCATTATAGCAGGCATGCCGCCCATTGACCTTTTAGCACTAGAAAGGAAGGACGTATTCAAAGCTAGGAGAAGAACGAATGACAAAAGCCAGAATGAGATCTGGGATACTTCAAGAAAGAAGACAATGGCTGAATGGCAAACAAGATGGGAAGCTAGTGACAAGGGGCGATGGACTCATCGCCTTATACCAAGGATAGAAGACTGGATTGGAAGAAGGCATGGAGAGGTTAACTACTACCTCACGCAGTTTTTGACCGGGCATGGATGCTTCCGGGCGTACCTACACCGGTTTAAACTTGACGACAGTCCGAACTGCCCAGTCTGCTTGGAAACTAGCGAAGATGCAGAGCATGTCTTCCGTGACTGTTCGCGATACGAAAGGGAACGAGAAGTACTTGAGTGCTACCTCCAGACCAGAGTGACACCTAAGTCAATGATGACAGCTATGCTGACGTCGGAGAATGGTTGGTACGCAGTAAACAACTACGTAAGGACCATCCTCAAGAACGTTAGAAATGACGAAGAAAGGAGAAGGGAAAGACAAGGCGAAACAGCCGAGTAAAATATGCTATATGAAGACCACTGAGCCGTAAAGACGAAACACTCCTTGGACTGATGCAGAGGAACGTAGGTCACAAAGTTGAGCTCTCACTCCCCTGCCCGATGCAGAGGAACGTAGGAGCTAGGGTTGAGTACCTTTAAGTGCTTCTTAGACCGATGCAGATGAACGCAGGTAACTGAGTTGGAGACCAGGCTCCCTCGCCCGATGCTGCAAGAAGCAGACGGCTGGAAGATGCAGAGAGAAGAAGACGAGTTTGATCCTGAACCCCTAATCATTTTGGTGGATGGGGGATGTATGAAAATGTCAAACACTAATGAAGAAGAAAACTAGGCTAATTAACGGGCCCCGCAGAAGTAATACACTTGTGTAGAGCTTGCTCTGCCTACGCCACATAAAAAAACACACACAGACACACACACACACACATATACACCAGTCCAGAGAGGGAGTTCGCTCCCTACGGGGGTTGGTGTTCCCGGACTGTCAGAGCAAGCAGGGCAGTACAAAGGTCGCCTCGTGTGCGACTGGGAGACTGTTCCCTGCGACCTTCGGGGGAGTGCTAGGACTTCGGTCTGCACGCTTCACAGGGATTGCGATCTTGAGGTGCCTGAGCTACGGTGCGCCGTACGATCGGGCGGTCTGACTGCCGTCTCTCTTGGCCGCTTGCGCCCTGTTCAGTCGCCCGGGCTGGGCTCTTAAGCCTGAGCACGGAGGGTACAGCTCGAAAACTGGGTTGCTGGCGCTCGTAGGTGAGTACGCCAAAGGTAGAATCAACGTGCACGGGCCGATTAAAACGGGCCTCGCGAAGGCTTTGGAAGAGCTAGGAAAGATAGAAGAAAAAATTACGTCCTTCTTAAAGGTGGAGAGTTTGGTAAGTGTTGCCAGCGTGAGAAGCACAGGCACAAATACGTCACACAGAGAGAAAGAAAAATACCACCAGGAAAGGCAGAAAGCAGAACAGGCTCCAAAGCAAGAAGAGGAGCACACGAACACGTTGCTAATTAGAAGACCTAACAACTCACTCACCAAGGGATATGACACACCAAGGGATATGAATAGCATTGTAGAGTGGCTTAACCCCAGAGTTATGGTGACGGAGTTACAGGACTTGCACATAGTTAGACATATAAAAGAGGACAATTACTATCGCGCCGTGGAAAATTACGAAGCACAACACGAGGTACGAAAGAAAGCAAGGAGAGGCGAGCGAAAACGGCTCTTTAAAGATGCGATTCTAGCAAGTTTTGAGAGTAAGCGACGAAGAGAAAGCCTGACTAACAGCCCAGAAGAGAAGAGCGCAGAATAACGAGACAGGAAGAGACAACGACAGGAGACAGCGGTGATGCAATGTGAGACCCTTGCCTCGAGAGTCCCTCACAATGCACCAGAGCCACTGGTGAAAGCCAGACTCAAGAAAAACAAGCGTCCTGAAGGGATTTCAGTAAAAGTGGGGCAAAACAAGACGTACGCGGAAGTCCTAGGGAAAATTCGAAACGATGTTAACCCGGACACCACTGGAACTACAGTGCTGGAAGTCAAGAAAACAAGAAGTGGAGACGTCCTCCTAAAATTAGGAAGAGGGTCTGACAGGACAGCGTTTACTGCGGAAGTAGAAAAAGCAGTGCTGGACCTTGGACAGGTCAAAAAGGAAGAACGGAAGGCCACCCTAGAAATAAGGGACATAGACTCGGAAGCTACGGAAGCAGCGGTGACAGCAGCAATAGGAGGAGCCCTCAGAAAGCCAGACAATGGCAGGAGTAGTAAGTCTCTTAAATTGTACTCTTCAGGGGATATCGTAGATGAAAATACTGTTTTTCTACTATACATAAATTTTTTAATAAATCGTTTAATGAAAAGTGTTTCGTTCAATAAATCTTTCTACCAAAGGAAATTTTGATCCGACTTTTTGTTTGTATGAAATCTTGGAAATACGAACAGATGTTAACGCGTACTCTCGCGATTACAGCGCCAATTGTAAAATATAATTTTACATAAAACTTTTTAAATAAAGACGGTAATAAAAAACCGAGTCTGTAGCGCCGCAGTGTTAAGTTAAATGAATTTTTCTACCAAAGGAAATTTCGACCCGACTTTTTGTTTTTCTGCAAGTTTGGAAATACAATATAACCCGTGGCGGATTTGCGAAGCTTTAGCGACGTCATCCCCTTAAGCCTGAGCATGGAGGGTTCAGCTCCAAAACAAGGTCGCTGGCGCTTTTAGGCCGCCGGATAGTACAGAGACGTGGGTTTGTCTAGCCAACTGGATCTGCCTCTTTTATCAACCTACGAAAATCTCTTCTTGGCCGTATTAGTGTAGGATGGGGCCCTTTTTCAGTCAAGAGGGGGGGGGGGGCTCGCCGAAGCCACCGTGACTGGTGCAAAATGTCCCACGACGGATGAAGAGACATGGGACAACGCGGGTAGCCAGGAGAGGTGAAAGGGCTAAGACTTCGTAAGTGTGTCGAAGAGTTGGAGATAGGAAAGGAAATGGAAGGAAAGCAAAAGAAGGATACACTAAATGCGTTAAAGCCGTCAACATAGGGGACCCAAACCTCTAACACAGATGAGCAAGGTAATATCTTTAGGGTTCTGAAGAGTATAATTACTGAAAAAACCGAGCATACTGAGGGCAGGATCAACTTGCATGGTCCGATGAAGACTGGTCTCGCAAAGGCGTTGAAAGAGTTGGAAAATATAAAGGAAAAGAGTATGGGCCTATCGAAGGTGCTAGAACTTCATTCAAGAGCGAATTCCCTGGGATCAAGAACAAGCAGTATAAATAGTTTAGTGAGTGTTGCCAGCGCCAAGAGCTCAGACAGCAACTACTCAACCCAAAAAATAGCAGAAAAGTATTGTCTAGAAAGAAAATCAAACAAGACCGCAAAGAAAAATAGAGATTTATAACGACGCTGCAGAAGGAAGTACCTGAGCATATCAGGGATTGCAAATCCACATTAAGGGACGTATGACGCATTCCAGAAAGAATACAATAAAAAGAAGAAATAAATAGAAATAAATGAAAGTTCTGCTTACCCGGTTAATAAATAACCCTAGTAAAAATAATTCGTTTTGCGAATCATGCCAAACAATGCCAAACTATGCTAATCCATGTCAAGCTGTGCCACACTGTGTCAAACTGTGCCTTCTTGTCCTCGACCTATGCCAATTCGGACATTTTGCACGATTTGGCATATTTTGGCACATTATGATTGATATAATATTTGATTTTATAAATTAAAAATGTTTTTTCCAATTTTTTGTCATATTTCAAGCACAGTTTGCTACATTATGACCTAGCATGGCACAACCTGACATAATATGGCATAACATCCCTCAAATAATTTAATAAAAAAAAGCGACCCGAGGTGGTATTGAACCCGGGTCGCCAGTGTGCCAGCCGGACACCTAACCGCCTGAATTGGCATAGGTATAGCACAACAAGGCACAGTTTGGCATCATGTGGCACAGTTTAGCATACTGTGCCACACTATGGCATAATCTTCATTTCCACTAGGGAGGCACGAGAAAAGATATCGTAAAGACGAACGCTCTGAAGGTTTCGTTGATTATTATGAATTGTGGCACGAGACACAAGAGAAAGCCAGAAGAGACGCGCAAGGACCATTTCTTAAAGATGCGGACCTCGCAAATGCCTAGAACAAGAGGCACAGAAAAAGCTCGACTAGCAGGCCAGATGAAGATAGCGGAGAAAACCAAGACAGTAAAAGAAAACGACATGAGAAAGCGGCGATGCGGGAAACGATGACGAGAGGCCTCCGAATGGTCATTTATGATACTATGTAAGAAAAAGGCCGTGGAGCTACTAGAGATAGGACACATTCGCGTGGGCCTTGCAAGTTGCAGGACAAAAAAGAGAGTAAAGGTAGTGCAATGTCACAAGTGTTAAGGCTTTCGACATTGGAAGGACGAATGCAAGGGCAGAAATAGGTCGACCATCTGTTTTAAGTGGCCGGAGGAGCCGGTCACCGCATAGCTGAATCTCAGATGAAACTGAGCTGCTTCCTCTGCAAAGAGAATGGCAAGAGGGAAGAAGGCAGTAAACATGCATGGACACGGCGAAGAAGAAGGAAAAAAGAGCCTAAAAGTATAGAGACAGCAGGCGGTGTTAAATATAACAATCACCGAGAACATGGAGATTATGAAGAATGTATCTATAGATGCGGACAAGAAGCCTTATGCCCCCCTCCTCCACCCCTATCCCGTGAGAAGCCTACGACGAAGTAACCATCAAAGTCAGTTGTAAAGCACCCTAAAGTCTTCACCTGAGCCGTCATTAGTAACCATATTAGTTACTTATTTTGTTGTTGTTTGTAGAAAGACTAGCAGTGAGTGAAGAGTATGAGAGAGAATAGCAGCATGCTGCGTCTATCACTACAAAAGAGATTTAGATTAAGATTAAGATTTTCTTTATTCCTGTACAATTACATATTGTACATTAAATAGTATTAGGAGTGTGTATATTTGTTTTACAGATAACAAAATTTGTAGTATTTGTAATAGTGTATGAGTGAGTAATTGGTGGGATGAGATGATGAGAGCATAAGAGAATACTGTGTGTTAGCATTTATATGTTTTCTTGTGTGTAGAAGTACTCTCTTTCTCTCTGCTTGAATAGTGTGATGATTGTAGTGTTGCGTATGCGTGAGGGCCAAAGCAAAGCAAGTGTGGGTTCGGTGTTTTTACCATTGAATTTTAGCATAAAGACTTGCTAGAACGAGAATAACTACGGCGTAATCCACATGCCTTACAATCCTATCATTGCGATCCGATGGAAATCTTACTTACGACACCGAGTTTGAGAAAGGCGTCATAATTAAACCTACCCTGGAAACTTTGAAATGCTAGTTAGAAAGTCGCTATAGTGTAGTAAAAATACCCTACAATAAAATCTCACATGAGATCTCACGCCAAAATCTCGTTTATTTTTGCAAGTCAAAATTAATTGTAGATGAAGCAACACGCAAGAAATACACAAAGCTTCAGAAGGAAATTGGCATGCCTTATTTGTACTACCATTCGTATGTTACATCGAAAAATAGGTATACTAAAACACTTCAGTTAATTTTTTATATATTTATTAAGAACTTCAACGTGAGATTTTAAATGAGACCTCAGCGAAGATCTTTAATGAAATCTTATCTAAAATCTCATGTTAAATTTTTTAATAGTTCACTTTTTT
>VCDM03003223.1:0-24805 GCA_012977825.3 Pteromalus puparum
TTGATAGCCTGGTATCACCGGAAGAACTTGCACGGAAGCAACCAAACGGTTGTCAATGAGTTGTGTCAGGCCTTCCACATCGTGGGTTTGCGCGCGAGGCTTCGGTGGATCGCGAGTAATTGTTTGGTATGTCGTTTACATCGCGCGAGACCGACGAACCCCCCGATGGGTGATCTACCCGCGGGGCGCGTGGCCCACTCTCAGAGGCCGTTTACGCATTGCGGGATTGACTACTTTGGACCGATGCAAGTCAAAATAGGCCGGCGCAGGGAAAAACGATGGGGGGTCCTTCTTACGTGCATGACCACGCGGGCCGTGCATCTGGAGTTAGCCAACTCCCTGGACGCGAGTTCGGCCATAATGGCGTTACAAAGGATGGCGGCTAGGCGCGGAATGCCGGCGTTCATTAACAGCGACAATGGGACGAATTTCACGAAGGCTAGCAAGGAATTACGCGACGCGATCGTTCAGACCAACGAGGATGCGCGGCTTAGGGGCTTCGCTCGGCATCATCGAATAAAATGGACGTTCAACCCCCCGGACGCTCCGCACATGGGGGGAGCGTGGGAACGTTTGGTTCGGTCTGTAAAAACGGCCCTCAGTTACGTGCTCCGAGAACAGGCTCCGGCGGAGGAGGTTTTGGCGACCCTTTTAACAGAGGTCGAACATTCGGTGAATTCGCGCCCTTTAACACACGTATCAGTCGACCCCCGCGACGAGGAGGCGCTGACTCCCAACCACTTTCTGATCGGCTCGTCCTCCGGACATCTAGATTTTCCAAAATATAGTTTGGAGGTCACCGACCCGCGCAAGCGTTTCGAGATAGCCCAAAGCTTCGCGGCTGGCTTTTGGAGACGTTGGTTACGCGAGTATTTACCCACCCTACTCCCACGGACCAAGTGGCACACACCGGTGACGCCCTTGAAAGTAGGCGACATAACGCTGATCGCGGATTATCAGGCGCCGAGAAACACGTGGCGAAAAGGGAAGGTGGTGGAAACGTACCCCGGGGCCGACGGCATAGTAAGGGTAGCCAAGGTGCGAACCGCGACCGGTGAGTTCACCCGCCCTGTGCACCGTCTCATAAAGATTTGCGAGTCTGGGATAGTCTAGAAAAGGGAAATTTCTAGACTGGGGGGAGGGTGTTCGAGACAGTCGAGACGCGTGGGCGCAGGGTACGCGGTATGGGTGGCGGCGGAGGCGAGCGCCCCAGAAGCCGTTAAGGAGCGTGCGTGCGAGCGGACTGGGGATGGGGATTAGCGCTCGGTCGAGCAGGCGGCACGACGAATCAAGCAATCTATCGTTCCCTTTTTATGATAGAGCGCAGCCGAAGCGGGCCGGAAATAAAATAATCGACCGGAAAAGTAGCCGAAAGACGGGCTTGGGCATTGTCGGTCCCCGCGTTCCGAGCGCGTCCCGGGGGGCGGCAATAAAGCAATCGGCCGGGTGGTTGGTCGAGAAACGGGCATGGGGATTTCCGCTCCACATGTTCCGTGTACATCCCGGGGGGCCGGGCACCCACGCCGGTGCAATTAGCGCGACGCGGGTTCGGGAAATTCCCGCCACATGGTAAACAGGCGAACGGTTGTGATCGCCTGTGCGAGCGCCTATAGCAATAAGAAAGTTCGGAGCGTCGAACGCAGGCGGAGGAATGTAACCGCCTGCGCGGGGGGCACGAGTCGAAACGCGAGAAGCATCGGGCGTGCTCAGGACAACGACGCCCGTGGGACGAACGGACGTGGGCGCGAGGGGAGGGGCCGCCGGTATCTCGAGACCCCGACGCTGGAAGAAGGAAAGGATAAGGCGGAAAGGAAGGAAGGAAGGCGGAAAGAAAGGAGGCGGAAGGAAAGGAGGTGGAAGGAAGGAAGGTGGAAAGAAAGGAGGCGGAAGGAAAGGAGGTGGAAGGAAGGAAGGTAGAGAGAAGGAAGGCGGAAGTAAGGAAAGGAGGCGGAAAGAGAGAAGGAAGGCGGAAGGAAGCGGGGGTCCTGGGATAGCGGCGGCACGGGCGCAACGAGCCCGGACGGTCAGGGACACGGGCGCAGGAGCGGGGGCGCGGCGGGCGAAAGCGGGGGAGGGAAGTCTGTGCGGTCGGGTGAGACAGGGAAGGGGGCCTCTGGGCCGGAGGAGGGGGAAGGATCGGCAGGAAAGGATCGGTGGATCGAGGAACGGGCAGATCGGGTCAGGAGCTCCTTGAGAGCGGACGAGACCAACCCACGCCGAAACTTAGTGACTAAGCGTGCATTTCAAGCGAGATTTGTATCTTCAGCGTCTGCGACTTGTATTGTAACCAGCATTTCGAGGCTTCGGATTCATACTCCGGAAGCATCTGTCTCTTCGTCGCCGAGGGCGAGTCGAAGATAATAAAAAGATAATTCGTCAACGAATCCGAACCATCAGTGAGTGTTGTGGTCTTAATACTATCCCCTCCTTAACCCGTTCAATCAGCAACACTGAAAATTTAACATTAAAAATTTTCTTGCGTCGCGTTTTGCAAATCATGCAGCCAGTCATGTATATTATTTGCAGATATAGGGCAGGGCTTATGGCTTCTTTCCACGTCTAAGTTGTAGATATGTGGATTCTGCAACTATCTGAAAAACTGTTGTTTTCTATTTTTTAAACTATTTTTTTATGGACATTTTTTGATTTCTAAAAAACAATTTTGTTTTTTTTCAATCATCAATAATGAATTTTAAAGATGATAAAATTACGTACTTTTCCCCGTTTGGTTCTCGGGATCAACCGCTCTCTTTGGCAAATGAGATAAAAAGGGTAAATTTTTTTTAAATCCATATCTGAAACTAAATATAATAACCTCATGAAAAAAAAATTATATTGATGGGTCACGTTTTAAACTATATTCCATTAAAATATCAAGCGATTTAACTACTTATTTTTTCAGTAATAAATAGAAAACTAAAAAAAAAAATGAGTTTTCTTGTGTCTTGATTACGGACGTAAAAAGGCATTGCATTTAAGATTTTGGGAAAAGGTAGATATTTCATGTGTTTTGCCTAAGTTTATTGTGCAGCTTTTAAAGTTCTTAAGATAGCAAGGTTCAAATTTTTTTTGAAAGAATTTTTGATCTCATCTCTAAAACAATGTAATCAAATGCTTAAAAATTTTATTTGGTGTTTCATCATAACAAAAGCTATCTTCCGTTAATATTTTAGACGATTTCGTAATGCGGTTCTCAATAAAAGAGCTGAAATGTAAAAACCGATTATTCTCAAAATTTTGGCTTCCTCTTGAAGGGGTGTTATTGCATATCATTAAAGTCCCTCCCTATAAATTTATGTCATACTGATATATACGTCCAGGGAGGGACTTCGCTTCCTACTGGGGTTGGCGTCCCCGGACTGCCCGAGCAAGCAGGACAGTACAAAGGTCGCCTCGTGTATGACTAGGCTGGGCTCTTAAGCCTGAGCACGGAGGGTGCAGCTCGAAAACTGGGTTGCTGGTGCTCCCAGGCTGCCGGATAGAACAGGGGCCCGGGTCCGTCTAGCTAACAGGACCTGGCTGCCCTATCAACCGGCGGAAATCCTCTTGGCCGAGTAGTGCCGGATATCGTCAAGAATACAGCCTTGCTGCGGCCAGGGGGGGGGGGGGGCTTGCCGGGGCCNTTGCTGAGGTCACCGTGACAGGCGAAGGATGCCCGCGACAGGATGCGAGGCGGAGGACAATAGAGATGCACGAGTCAAAAGTCGAGTTTTATATTTGGTTACGACATTATGGTGCATATAATTAAAATAAAGATAAAATAATACATTATAAGTGTTCAGATGTTAAGTTAACATATTAATTAAATAGATTCAATCGATTCAGAAGCAGAAAAATGTTGAAAGGTTGAAAGATTAGTCCAAATAACCAAATGAGTAATTTTTCAGGCAAAACTAGAAAAAAAAACCGCTACCAATTCTTTGGCACGTAGCTTCCTTCAACCTTATGTATCGCTTTAATATCTAAATTGTTTTTACTTCATATATAATTCTATAAAGTTTTTATGCTTTTTCGTTTGATGGATAAAATTATTTCGAAATAATTATATTACATAATCAATGCGTAACTGAAAATATTGTTTTTAACGATTTAATAAAACAAAAAACAGAAAAAAACTAGCCGATAATCATGATGTTTTAACGAAAAGTTCAAAATTTAGTTTCCGAGATATAATGATAAGGATATAGTTCGCGGAACGTATCTTAAATCACCAGTGATCGAAAAATCGCCATGAATATACGCACATACGTAACTGAAAATCTTATTGCTTCCTTCCTAAGGAAGCCTTGTAATAGTAATTTTTCGAGTTTGTGTAAAAACATGTGGGAAGTGTGTTTTGATGAATTTTTAGTCGAAAAATGGTGTTTTTAGAAAATGTCCGTACGGATGTGTGTGTGTGTGTGTGTGTGTGTGTGTGTGCGTATGTATACGCCTGTTTCTCAGCTTCTACTTGGTGGATTTTAACCCACCAAGTCTCATTTTCTTTGTTTTTGCTAGAAGATAGTGGGACGAAAGTCCGTTTTTACAATTTATATACGCGGTTTTTTTTTATAGTGATTTTATAGTTTTGAGATTCCAGTTTTTGCCAACAAAGTTATCGGAAAAGTTAATCAAAGTAAATTGCTCAATATGTACCTGAAAGAGAATAAAATTGCCTATGTTTTTACCGTGAAAAATTTATATTATCGTTCGTCGTTCTTTTATTATACACCATACAGTGCAATTTTTTTAAATCGTTATAACTCAAAAACTAAATAGCGAATCATTCTAAAAAAATATATGATTATTGAAGGTAATTAGAACTATATACCACTTAAATTTTAAGTCATTTCATGGGGCAGATCCTGAGAAAAACATCAAAAACTGAAAAAAATCGTTTTTCTACGTGACGCGATAACTGGAGTAAAAAGGCAATAATCAAGTTCAAATTTTGGATTTAGTTAGCATTATATAGCACAATGATCCCTTTCTTTGGGATTTTTATAAAACCAGTTAGTTTCAAAGATATTGAGCTTCAAACTTTTGTTTTTTCACCCTGTATACTATGAGTCGTTTTTTCTACGTGATGCGATAACTGGAGTAAAAAGGCAATAATCAATTTAAAATTTTGGATTTAGTTAGCATTATATAGCAGCTTTATCTCTTTCTTTGGGTTGTTTATGATACCAGTTAGTTTTAAAGATATTTAGCTTCAAAATTTTGTTTTTTCACCCTGTATACCATGAGTCGTTTTTTCTAGGTGATGCGATAACTGGAGTAAAAAGGCAATAATCAATTTAAAATTTTGGATTTGGTTAGCATTATAAAGCACCTTTATCTCTTTCTTTGGGTTGTTTATGATACCGGTGAGTTTTAAAGATATTAAGCTTCAAAATTTTGTTTTCTTACCCTGTATACTCTATATAACTGAAAACTGTATCGCTTCGATCTCAGTTCCACTTATATGGATTAATACTATTACTTAGACTCGTTTTTTGCTGTTTTTGTTTTATTAATTCGTAAAAATAAGATTTTACAATTTATATACGCGTTTTTTTTATAGTGATTTTTAGTTGTGAGATTATCAGTTTTTGCCAACAAAGTTATCGAAAAGTAATAAAAGTAAATTGCTTAATATGTAACTCTGAAATAGAATAAAATTTCCTATGTTTTTACCGTGAAAAATTTATATTATCGTTTGTCGTTCTTTTACTATAAACCATACAGTACAATTTTTTAAAATCGTTATTACTCAAAAACTAAATAGCGAATCATTCTAAAAAAATATATGATTATTGAAGGTAATTAGAACTATATACCACTTAAATTTTAAGTCATTACTTTGATGGCAAAAACTGAAATCTCAAAACTAAAAAATCACTATAAAAAAGAAACGCGTATATAAATTGTAAAAACGGACTTTCGTCCCACTATCTCCTAGCAAAAACAAAGAAAATGAGACTTGGTGGGTTAAAATCCACCAAGTAGAAGCTGAGAAACAGGCGTATACATACGCACACACACACACACACACACACACACACACACACATCCGTACGGACATTTTCTAAAAACACCATTTTTCGACTAAAAATTCATCAAAACACACTTCCCACATGTTTTTACACAAACTCCAAAAATTACTATTACAAGGCTTCCTTAGGAAGGAAGCAAAAATCGATAAAGTACTCGAAGCTTTAAGTAACATATCACGATTACGAAACAAGAAAAAAATTATACTTTTCGTAAGATATGTATAAAACCTCGACAGTCATGGTGTTTAAGTAGATTTCTATCATCCCCCACACTTATTTTGCAATCAAAACAACAAAAGTTCGAGTTTAACTCGCACATCCATAGAGGATAACGCGAGTGGCCTGGGGGCGGTGGAACGGCTTAAACGGCGCACCTGCGTAGAGGAGACAAGGAGAAAAAGGAAAAGGAAATGAAGAATAAGAAGAATCCACTTAATACACTAGAACCAACGACATCGGATATCCTTACCCCCAAACCAGGAAAGCTAGATGACCGCTTGCCGGTCCTGAAGGATACAATCAGGGAAACAATCGAGTACACTGAGGGTAGAACCAACGTGCACGGACCGATTAAATCGGGCGTCGCAAAGGATGAGATAAAAAAGATATAAAAAAAGGACCCCCTTCTTGAAAGTGCCAAAGCTTTGCTTGGGAGGTGAGTCTCTCAGACTAAGAACGAACAGCTAGGAGAGTTTGGCAAGTGTTGCCAGCGTAAGAAGCACAGGCACAAATACGTCAAACAGAGACAAAGAAACATACCACTAGGAAAGGCAGGAAGAAGAGCAGGCTCAAAAGCAAGAAGAGGAGCACACGAACAAGCTGCTAGTGAAAGTAGACGACCCAACATTTCACACACCAAGTGACATGAATAGCATTTCAGAGCGGCTTAAACTCAGAGAAATGGTGATGAAGTTACAGGACTTGCATTTGGAAGAAGATATAAAAGAGAACAATTACTATCAAGCCGTGGAAGAGTACGGTACAACACGAGGTGCGAGATAGAGCAAGAAGGAGCGAGCAAAAACTGCTCTTTAAAGGTGCAATTCTAGGAGGTATGGGTAGCAAGAGGCCAAGAGAAAGCTTGACTAACAGCCCAGAAGAGAAGAGAGTAGGAAACGAGATAGGAAGAGACAAGGACATGAGAAAGCGGTGATTCAATGAGACCTTCGCCCTAAAAGTCCCTCACAATGCACTAGAGTCACTGGCGAAAACCGGGCCCAAGAAAAACAAGCGACGGGAGCCCTCAGAAAGCCAGCCAATGGCAAGAGGGTGATTTTACTGAAGCCAAACATAAACGGCCTTAGAATGGCCATATCGATACTCAGCGAGGGAGAGGCTGAGGAGCTCCTAGAAATAGGACACATTAGCGTGGGCTTTGTAAGTTGTAGGATTAGAAAGCGAGTAAAGGTAGTGCGATGCCACGAATGCAATGGGGCAGATAGGTCGACTCACTGCTTTAAGTGTGAAGGAGCCGATCACCGCATGGCTCAATGCCAGATGGAAGCGAGTTGTTTTCTCTGCGGAGAGGCTGGACGAAAGAAAGAAGGCTACCAACACGTAGCTAACTCCGGCGGCTGCAACGTATTCAGGCGCGCCCTGGACACGGCGAAGAAAAAAGAAAGAAGAGCCTAAAAGATGGCAATAGCAGCAGGTGCTGGACGTAACAGCATCGAGAACATGGCAACAAGAAGACGGGGTTGATGCAGATAGAAAAAGACGAGTTTGACCCTGAACCCCTAATCACTTCGGTGGATGGGGGATATATGGAAATGTCAAACCCTAAAGAAGAAGAAAACTAGGCTAATTAACGGGCCCCACAGAAGTATTGTTTAACAATGGTTAACAATTTTAAATTTAAATTTTATTTAATTAACATTTATTGTATGTACATCAAAAGAATATATTTTGAATTTTTGAATTATATTGTAATTTAAAACTATTTCGACGATTTCATTCGTTTTTCAAAAAGCATAAATATACTGCATATTGAAACAATATTTTATTTATTGGACCAATAAATTTAGTTGGAGGAAGCTACGTGACAATGAATTGGCAGCGATTTTTTCTATGCAAATGCTAATGTTACGTCCTGGCTACTTACTCTCGAATAGGCAGATACGTAATAATAGGTGTAGTGACGAGGCTGGAAACAATGTTAATTCGCGCCTAACACTAACTGTTAGTATACATAAATAAAAGCACTTACCTTCGATGAACCTCTTTGCTAGTACCCGGTAGACTCGTTCAGTCAGGCTGTTAACTTGTTCAAGGTATTGGGTTTTCTCGTAAAGGAAGAGAACTTCGTAAGATTTCTTTTGCGATAAGTCGATTGTTTATTTAAGCAAGATCGGAAATCAACCTAAATATAATTCTCTTTAAATCAAGTAATCTCGTCGGTAAAATATAGACAATGGTAAGATTTGAATTCTATTGAAATAGATATATTGAATTTTATGAATATTGTAATCGCGGCGCAGCGGCTTTTAGTTTTATAATTGTCACCGATTGTCGGACCGGCGCGATGTACTGGAGCGATGTACGAGATCGCGGAGTCCTCTAAATCCTTATTATCATGTCTTTTGTTTTTTTTTTAAGTTATAACGGCGTTCTATTCTTGTGTAGAAGAGATGAGTTGCGTATCCACCGATCTGTCAAATAGTGAGAGGAGAAGATGTGGTAGCTTGTTACAGGCTTCTTGTAGGCTATACGAAGCCTGGACCGTAGTGCAGTATGCTGAACGTGCTCGTCCTTGTGCACGTGAGCCCGCGGAGGCGTCGGAAGATTTTAAGCTACGTAGCTTAATCGCGAGTCACTTCTAAGAGGAACGCGCGGGAAGGGGTAGAGTCAGGTGCGAAATCACACATGCAGCGTAAGGTCAACGGTTCAGTTTATGCAAATCTAAATTCTATTACAAGAGCAGCGCTAAGTAAGAGAGAGAGAAAGCAGAGCCAATGATGCATAGAGAGAGATAGAGAGAGAGAGAGAGAGGGAGAGAGGGAGAGAGTGTCACGATTAAGCCGGTACTTACATTCGCAACTCGTACAGACTCGCAAGGATACCTCGTGGCCTCGACTGGAGTAGCGCAAAGTCGGTGATGGGGACCCTTGCTGGACAGCAGAACGAACGCCTCGTGGCCTTGTGTGTGACTGGGTGCAGTGGAAAGTCGAGTGGAAATTGACTGCACTGCTCGTGACTGGCACGCTGGTCCAAGTAGTACTTGGGACGGTTCCACCCGGTGACACACCAGGAACACGCCACCGATGCAGCAGCAATGCTCCAGAATACGCACGCACGCGTTAGCTAGAATTCGCAGAATTGACGAAAGCCGTGACAAAGGGTAGCGGTCAAAGAAGCGCAACTCTTCGGCTAGGCGGTAAACTGCTAAGTGTCGCGGCGTGGAACGCGACCGCATGGTTGAAACGGTCACGACTTTTCTTGGTCCTGGGTACTTTTAGATAATAAATAATTATTGATTTTAATTTAGAAAAGTAGTGAACATTTACTGCTCTGCGTCGTGATTCTGACGACAGGCCAAATATAATCAGTTTATATTGTTTTTAAATATTTTTAATATTTATATAGGTATTAGTAATAATAATAAGATAGGTCCGGGATACCAGGTAATGGAATTTTAACAGAATGATAAGATTATAATTTATAACAAAATATATATATTCATATTATTAATAGGAATGAGAATATTGCTTTGATTGTTGCATATATTCAATATCACAAAATGAAATAAATTAATAAATCCGCATTGATTTTTACAAATAAAATTAAATACGCGTTTATATGGCGTTATCTAATCAGAGTGGTAATGTTACAAGTAATAAATTTTATACAGATAAGCTTAAATTGCGTTATCTGATCGGATATACAAATTATACAAGTTTTATCACGATTCGCAATAATCCTAAGTTTTTTAGAGAATGATTATAAGTTATAAGTCTTATCTTTATAAGTCTTAGACGGATACGCTTAATTTGCGTTATTCTGTATGACTAGAAATTTTTATAAATATAATATTATTCGAAAATTTCTCTAAGTCTTTTGAAAGGACAATTATATGCGCGCTCTCCGAGCAAGTCACACGCTTTTTCAGCTACGTCACGAACCTCTGTGTTCACGTTACATTCAGCCTTAGAATAAAGCCACGTTTATTTCCTTTATAATTTACGGTGTTTTCCTTTCGCGTATCACCTCATCCTTGTCATTTGCGTCTAGATATAACTAATATACCGCCAAAAAATAATTCTGAAAACTTTACTTCAAACATGTTATATAGAATTATAATATTTCATTGAATACAGCGTTTTTGATTTATGATTTGTGCGTACTTTTTTAATCTTTTTTATTTTTTACGCTTAATTATTCTGTTAGATTGTTCTGTTGTTGTATTTACAATCACTGCCAGTTTACTTTTAATAAACTAATAATTTACCAGCCGCCAGGGAGGAGAGTAGCTAGCTGTCCCGCTCACTTCCTCGCGAAACCTAGGAGGACCACGCGCGGCCGAGTAGCCATGATTTCCGCTGCGCGCCCTGAAAAGAGGGCGCTGTAGTGGAACGGCTGGCCAGTCGCAAAGGCTGCTGCGGCCGAAGCAACGCTGATAGGCAAAAGCGGCCTATAGCGGCCAATCAACTTGAATTGATTCGTTTTGAAGTCGACCCAAAAAATTTTCGCTCCGTGTTTCGACGCGCAGAATTTATTAACCTGCTACGCGTAACGGAGTTTAGGCGTCGAACGAAATTTGGTAGAGCGACTCAAGCAGAGGAAAAGCTAGGGGGAAACTTCGAGATCACGGCGGTGCCAAGCTGTTCACGGTGTCGACGACGAACCCAGTGAGTGGCTTGACATGCTAGAGTTCTCAGCACCAGGTTCTCCGAGTGTAGCAGTGGTATAACGCGTGCGCGAGACGTGATACACACTTGTGTGGTGTGTGTGACCGCGAGTAGTCAGGAGAGTAAGCGTGACTCGAAGCGCGATAAATAATTCGTGATTGTTAATGGATCAGTGCGAAGTAGTCAGAGTCGCGGTGCAACGGTTTCGCTTCGGCGTGCCACGTGGCAACGCGAGTGTCGACCATCTTGGCTGGTGTAACAGTCGTGCGTGCGAGCTCACGCGTGAGCGAGGTTATTGTAAATTCTTTTATTTTTATTTCATTTTATTTTATTTTTTGTAAAGTTAAGGTTCATTTGCAACCACAAGTGTTTACAACTAGTTTTGTTTTATTTTTGCTTAGGTTAAATTTAGAATTGTCTTGCAACCATATAGTGAGTGTATAAAAGTAGTATGTGTGCGCGTTGCGTCTTGCATTTACGCTTGCGATTATTAAGTCGATAACATAATTAGAGGAGATTTATAGGTTAGAATAGGGTTTTTCCAGGCATCGCTGAATGACCTCGCTGAAGATTGTCCGCAATTAAATACTCATTTGGATAGTTTAGGGTATAGTTTAGCTAAAATAATATTTTCAATAAATTAGTACACATTCACTACTATTTTTCTATATTAAATATTGAGTTGTTTATTGGGTTATAGTTGGTTTAGGGGATCCCCCTCTGGGAAGGTTGCTCACGGAGTGAGCCATGCGAGTCACCTAGCGCCCATAAATATAACTAAAAATGGGTGACTGCACACTTGAACATAGCACGGGAAGTTTCTCTTGATGTTGATGCGTTGGGGATCATTTGCTCTGTTACACTTCTTCGGAAGTAAATACGAAATCATCATTTCAACACGGCAAGACTGGGAGTCTAGAAGAGATACCCTGCCGGGGGAAGTAAATATCTCGTACAGAAATGGATCCAGAACTGATGATGGCACGGGCTTCGGTTATCACTGTCGCAGGGACGGGAAAGAAACCTTTTTTATTCCTGAGGCCTTTTACCACGGTCTCTAAGTCAGAGATTCATACAATATTGAGTTGTGCACAGAGGACCACGAAACTCGGTGCACTTAGCAGGTATGAATATATATTGCAGGCCTTAAAAAGAAGATTTTATACAGCTTAGACCGTAGTCAGGACTAGACTCAACTGGGCGTTACTTAGCTCATAACGTAGCTTGCGCGTCGTTATATGAGATACAAAACTAAAACTTGCAAATGGTTATTGCCAAAGTGTACACTAACGCATGCGTATGCGTCGTTCTGATGTTCGAGAAATGATTCGAGAATAGTACATTTCGATACTAGTGCGAAACAGTTGATTCTGGGACGAGTGTGAGGTTCACACGAGTGCAGAATCAACTTCGCACGCGTATCGATCATTATTTTTTAACATTATCTATTCAATTAATCAATCAGATAAATTAATACAGTACTAAATCTTTTGTTCTAGCTCTATTTCAAGGGAAAGGAAAATTCAAGTACGAAGTTGGACTTGCTTTTATAGATTTATACTACCCCCATATGATTCTGTACCAAATCAGTGATAATTACGTTTATTCAAATACATTAGCAAAAATAAATGTACTTCATCCCCAAGAAATTATATTTCCTGCGAATTTGAATAAAGATTTTCATAAAAAAGTGTGTTTGCTTGGTATCATAAAAAGTAAATTTAAAAATATAAATATAACTGCAATTCCAGCTATACATTTTAGTGCCTTAGTTGGATGGGATTTATTACAAGCCTATTGTTCTAACGATGCCTATTCAGTTCAACAAGTATTAAAAAAGAAGTAAGAAAAATCATTTACTATTTGTATTTCTCTTAAAAAAAATTGAATTCTTAATTGATTTCTTATAATTTAAAATATCAAAATGCGTTATAACGTTACAAAAAATTGCAGCGTTTTAAGCAGCAAGTGTTTCAGCGTATATTATAAGAAGCGCCGCAAAGACCAAGTAGCATGGGCTCGTAGCAACTATCACGCATGAATCGACTCACACACGTGGAAGCGTTTCATAAAGTCGAAGAGAAACGAAGGGGAAGAATAGGCGCTCCAACTTGCAACACGTGTTGCAAGAGAGCAATCAGCTAACTACGCGCCGCGAACAGACGACACTGGTGAGTACGCACAGTGACCGAACAAGATTTCACGATCTTCCCACGGTAAGGTGAAAGAACATCGAACCGATCCAGGGACTAGCGAGGCGAGACTACACTTTTGACTCTTTCCCAGTCACCCAAAGTAGAGAGGGGCGCCTCTCTAGATCTTGTTGGACCCAGCGACCAACATATCACCCCAACGCAACGGCCATGGTGAGTCGATCTTAAACACGCGTATTATCTTATGTTAGTTACTGGCGATATTTCGCGCCATCGTAACATCCCTGGTGCGTATGCGAGTGCTGTGACGCGAATATGAGTCGCGTAATTGGTTGTATGTAGTGATCGTGCTTCAAAGATTAAGTAATTATTCTCATTTTGTGTTCATACTGTCATCTTAGCCGATATTTGAGCTAGTACCCGTATCACTACAATCTGCGTGTCACCGTACGTCTTTCGCAGAGATTTCATCATAGAGTTTTCTAAGATATTTTCTTCCCTAATTTCCTTCTGTAGTGCTTCTAGTACCTTTTATCTGTGTGTGTGTGTGTGTGTGTGTGTGTGTGTGTGTGTGTGTGTGTGTGTGCGTGTGTGTGTGTGTGTTGTGTGTTGTGTTGTGGTGTGTTGGCGTAGGCAAAGCAAGCTCTGCACAAGTGGCCCTCCGACACCGGAACCCCACAGGCACCGTTGTTAAACAATACTTTCGTGGGACCCGTTAATTACTCTAGTTTGCTTCTTATTTACGGTTTAACATTTCCCTACATCCCCCATCCACCGAAGTGATTAGGGGTTCAGGGTCAAACTCGTCTTCTTCTTTCTGCATCAACCCCGTCTGCTTCTGTCAGCATCGTCCGGTCGGCTACTTCTTGCAGTATCGTCCAGTCGTCCTCTGGACAGACTCAACCCAAACACCTACGTTCCTCTGTATCGGGTCAGGGTCAGGGCTCAACGTAGTTATTTACGTTCCTTAGCATCTGCCTGAGGAGCACTTAAAGGTACTCAACCCTAGCTCCTTCGTTTCTCTGCATCCGGCAGGGGACTGAGAGCTTAACTTTGTGACCTACGCTTCTCCGCATCTGTCCAAGAAGTTTTTCGTCTTTACCACTTAGTGGCCTTCCTATGTAGCATATTTTACTCGGCTGTTTCGCCTCGTCTTTCCCTTCTTTTTTCTTCGTTTTTCTAACCTCCTTGAGGAAGGTCCCTACGTAGTTGTTTACTGTGTGCCAACCATCTTCCGATGTTAACATAACTATCATCATTGATCCAGGTGTCACTCTGGTGTGGAGAAAGCACTCGAGTTCTTCTCGCTTCATTTGGTATCGCGAACAATCACAGAAGGCTGCATCTGCATCTTCGCTAATTTGCAAGCAGACTGGGCAGTTCGGACTGTCGTCTAGTTTGAACCGGTGTAGGCACGCCCGGAAGCATCCATGCCTGGTCAGAAACTGCGTGAGGTTGTAGTTCACTTCTCCATGTCATTTTTCAATCAAGTCTTCTATCCTTGGTATAAGGCAATGAGTCCATCGCCCCTTGTCACTAGCTTCCCATTTTGTTTGCCATTCAGCCATTGTCTTCTTTCTTGATGCATCCCAGATCTCCTTTTGGCTTTGGTCCTTCGTTCGTCTCCTTGCTTCAAATACCTCCTTTCTTTCCAGTACTGAAAGGTCAATGGACGGCATGCATGCTATAATCTACTAAATACCGTAATTAACCGCTAAATACCGTACGGTAAGCGGACGCCACTCTTATTGTTAGTGCACCCTGCCTGTACACGATGGGCAAATTTTGTGCATGCAATTTCATCCACATCACATCTGCCCAGATTGGGGCTCCATATAGCACGATCGACGTGGTCACACTGGCCAGGAGTAACCTTCACTTTTGAGTTGGCCCTCCTACATTCGGCATCAATCGTGATAGAGCAGCGCCAACCTTTGCTGCTTTATCACTGACTATCTCTAGGTGTTGTTTAAAACTTAGTCTTGCATCGATGGTGATGCCCAAGTATTTGATGGATGGTTGAGAAGCGATTTCATGTCCATCCACTGTCAGTGTAATTTCCTCCATCTATTTCCTACGAGTAATAAGAATAACTTCCATTTTGTGGCTGGCTAATTCCAGACCCGTCTTCGTTAGCCATTCGTGTATTATACTGATGGCCTCTTTGGCTATGTCAATCACCTCTTCTTTATGTTGCAACGGCCATATTTTGGGTCCGTGCAGGTATAGCCCTGATCTACTAGCTCAGGTGCCGCGGAGCGCAGGTACAGGGCTGCCTCGCTCTCTCTCTCTCTCTCTCTCTCTCTCTCTCTCTCTCTCTCTCGCGCGCGCTTACACGGCTCCCATACGATTATCGATCGTATGAGGGCCGCCGACGCAGCAGATCTACGCCGCAAACGAGACTTCGTCCGCTGCGCATACCCATCTCCTAGCGGTCCCGCCTCGCTCGTCGCCACACTGACCAGCTTGAGCGAAGCAGCGTATCAGTTCTACTCCTTCCGCTCAACAAGATATACACTTCGCACACGACGCATTCCAGAGACGAAACCACGTGGCCGAGTGTACGAGAGGAAGCCATTTTCAGCCAGCTACGACGCGAATTCCGGGCTGCTGTTGGGACCAGTATTTCTACGTAATTTTATCATTAGCTAACCAACTAACCTTTGTAACTATTTATTGTTTTCTCGCACCCGGGGATCTCTACACCAGACTGATCCGGGGAGTCTCTTCCTTCGGGAAAGACTCACGCATATATAATTCACTAACCCTGCCACCGACAGACACAAAACAAACAGCTTTTGTTGTCCGACTGGTGGTGATTATATCACGTCTCAGTCGGTTGTCTATGGTCGCATTTCGCGAATTATACGTAAAATAATCATATCATCGTAACACCTCGTAAAACTAACTAAATAATATACAACAATTACGAGGATCACATATTATCTCGTTCATCCTTAATGTTTAACCTTTTGCAGATCATTCACTCTACGTACATCAATTTCCACCACAATATTTTTTCTAAGTGATTTCTTCTATTTGTGATAATATTACTCCTTTCATTCATCAACTACGTTATTATTTAGATCGGTTTGAGACTTAATTCCCGTGTAATCTTTCCGTTGAAAGCCGGGCACGTGTCTGGATACACGGTGATGGCAAATAAGTCATCTTATATACGATTGAATCGTTGCAATAAAATATTAATTTAGACATATATCCGATAAATAATAATTTTCTCCGCGTATTTTCAGAACAGTAAATTCAAACATCATAACTTAAGTCTATAATTGATCTTTTCTGTACACAACTTTCATTTATTCCAGGACATTTCATCTAACAATTCATTTACATTTTTTTACTAATCATTATTATAAACAATCTTTTCTTGCGCTGTAGGTTCTACTTGATTTATATGAAAAGCAGTCAATCTTGTCACATATTCGAATAATATTATAATCTGTGTTTATAAAAACAATTGATATGTCGAGTCGCCGCAATTGTTGTTAGTTTTGTTTAGATTATTCCAAGGTGTCGATTTTCTACGCTTAGCTCATTTCAATGTTAGATTAGTAACATTTTCTTGATCAATTCTTGAGTAAGTTTTTTTTGAGTGATAAATAAAGTGAATAAAGTCTGCTAGCCACAATCATTTTTTATCAACCATAAATCTGTGTAATATTTTATTTGACCTACTGCTCCTTATCTACTCCTAAAAATAATAATACCTGCGCCACAAGTCCTTAAACAATTTATTAATTTGAACTCACGAATCTTATTTTCCGCGAAAATAATTAATACAAAAATAAGATTCTTTCAATGTTTCGCTACTACCACTATTGCTATATCGTCAGCGAATCCCACGATTGTTGCTCCTTCAGTTAGCTGTAGCCTTAGTACCCCGTCATACATGCTGTTCCATGTCGGTGGACCAAGTACTGACCCTTAAGGGACGCATCCTGTAACCTTATAGGTCTTGGTACCGTCCTCAATGTCATATAATAGGATTCTGTTCTTTAAATAATCGGACAACATCCTTCTTATACATAAGGGCACATCCTGCCGGAGTGGTTCGTGTATTTCACCCCATTTGGCCGAATTAATGCATGTCTGACATCCAATGTAACTATGGCACAGTATTTATTTTTTCCTCCCTCCCATCTTTTCCCCTCTATCGCTGTTTGCGCAGTGTCCGCTACTAGGCTAACTGCATCCAGGTTTAAACAATTTTTTCTAAAGCCGTATTGACGTTCTGCTACTTCACCTTCTCCTTCTATAAAATGATTATGCGTTTCAATTATGCGTTCCAAGATCTTGCCCGGAGTATCCAACATGCAGATCGATCTGTATGATGAGGCCTCCTCGGGTGGCTTCTTTCCTTCTGGCCAAAGTACGAGTCGCTGTTTCTTCCAGTTTGTGGGAAATGTTCCCTCTTCTAGACATGCATTGTTCAAGTTTACGAAGATCTCTGGATAAGCGTAAATCGCATGCTTCAATGAAATATTGGATGCTATCCAGCCCTGGAGCCTTGTTGTTTCCTACTCTGCTGCAGGCGGCTAGCAGTTCCTCAATCGTGATCGGTGGAACAGCCTCTTCATTCGCACCTCCTTCGATGACACTTGGCTCTTCCAGTTGCCTGGGGAACAGTGTGGTCACCACCTGGTGTAATAGTTATGGGCATTTTGGAGGGAGCACGTAGCTTCCTTTAATCTTCTTCATTACTGTTTTATACGGTCGACCCCACGAGTCCTGTTCGACATCGTCCTGTAGTTCCTTTAGGCACCGTCGTTTGATTTTCCTTTTCAGACTCCTTTTAGCGTTCTTCATTTCTTGTCCGCGAGCATCTACAATTTCCTGGTCTATACCAGTTTTATAGTATTTCTTTCTTGCCCGTTGTTCCTGACTTTTGGTACGGTGACACTCGCTACGTGCACTCGCAACCTCCTTGTCCCACCAGTACACTAGTGGTCGTCTATTTTTGGCCACTCTTTGAGGCATGGCAGCATTACATGCTCGGGTGATGTTTACTGTCAGCTGCTCCACCTTGCTGTTCGCCGTTCCAGACAGTTGCATTTCCTCTAGTGCTAACAGGAACATCTCCTTATTATAATCCTCAGTTTTCTAACTAACTCTATGGTCGTTGTACTCGTTCCAGATACCAGTTTTGATGTTTCTACCTCCAATATTATGGCCTGGTGGTCACTATGAGTGTTGCTCACTTACTGTCCACGTGTGGACTGGGCTAATACAGCTGCTGCTAACAAACGTCAGGTCAACAATAGACCCTGCATCTCCTCTTGTAAGGATGTGGGTACATCCTTGGTTGACTAGGACCAAATCCAGAAGGGCGAATGCTTCTATAAGTACTCGACCTCTGAGGTTAGTTCTTATGCTATGTTAGACTAATTATTAATCGCGCGGGTTTTAATCTTTTTTACGAGAAAGAAAAAGGCTGACAATGCATCACCTGTCAAAACCGAGTAGCAGACGACGCACCGAAGTCAGTGCACGAGAGCAAAAGAGAGAGCAGAGAGTCCACCGCTGTCGCAGCAGTATAGGCGAGAGGGAAGAGGCTGCCGCTACTGCGCTTGTACGCGAGAGAGTGAGAGAGAGAGAGAGAGAGAGAGAGAGAGAGAGAGAGAGAGAGAGAGAGAGAGAGATTTATATATGTTTATTACTGTACATTGTGTTGTACAAAAGAGTATTACAGAAAATAATTGCGTAGTAAGAGGTGAGAGATTTAAGATATGAAGAGTAATGGTGGTGAGATGAGAAAGCGCGAGATTGTGAATGAGGTGTATGTGTACTAATTGCTATTGAACCGAAACCTCGAACCTGGTGAGTGGCCTGACATTCTAGAGTTTTCGGCACAAGATTCTCTGGTGTATCGTATGCGCGAGACGGGATAGTCTCGAGTGTGTAGTGTGTGTGATCCCGAGTATTCAAAAAAGTAAGCGCGACTCAAGCGCAGCAAATAATCCAATATTGATAGTGCATCAGTGCGAGTCTTGGTGCGACGGAGTCGTTTCGATGTGCCACGTGGCAACACAAGTGTTGGCCATCTTGGCTTGTGTAACGGTCGTGCGTGCCAGCTTACGCGTGAGCGAGGTCATTGTAAATTCTTTTATTTTTTTTAGAGTAAAGTTAAGGTTCTTTTGGAACCACAAGTGTTCAAAACTAGTTTTGTTTTATTTTTGCTTAGGTTAAATTTAGAGTTGTCTTGCAACCACACGTGTTCGCAATTAGTGTGCAATTCGGTCGGAAGGAAAGGTGTGATGGAGTTATAACTCAAATTAGCCTTGTCACTCCAAGAGAACGGGCGTGCGATTCGACGCGCGTATCAGACCGATTGAAAGTGAGTCACCTATGCTATAGTGAGTGTATGAGAGTATTGTGTGTGTGCGTGCTGCGTCGCGTATTTACCCTTGCGATCATTAAGTCGATGAGATAATTAGAGTAGATTTATAGATTAGAAAAGGATTTCTTCAGGCATCACTGAAGGACCTCGCGACCTCGCTGAATATTGTCCGCAATTAAACACTTATTTGGATAGTGTAGGGTTTAATTTAGCTAGAGTAATATTTTTAATAAATTACTACATTCACTCTTATTTTTTATATTAAATATTGAGTTTGTTTATTGTGCATGAGACCCTTTTCTCGTCACACAGTTAGACCGAATTATTTTTCAATGATCAGGCCGACTACTAAAATGTCTCTCTATGTTGACGCTTTGGGAGTCATTTGCGATGTTACAAGGTCCTTGTATTGTTCGCACACAATGGCCACGTCTACCTCTTTCTCATGGACGTACTGATTAAGTAAGTCCTGCGCTGTCTCACAGTGGTTTAGGTTTAACTGCACTACCTTTATTTTCGTTGTTTCTTTAGTTCTTTTAATACGGCTTGGTAGACCTGAAGCCCGTCCCATAGAGGCACTTTTGCGCCGTTACCGCTAAGCCGATGCTAGATGGCGCGCGCGAGAAATGCCCCGCTCCGTGGTCGCGTCGGCGCTGGTGCGCGCTTGCGCTTAACAGGGGCGGCAGTCCCCGCGCCACGTCACTCGCTCCCCGGCGACCGACAAGTCTGGACGGCACCAGCTCCGGACGCACACTTCCCGGCGATCAAAAGGTCTGGCGGCCTTAGCCCCGGACACGCTTTCCCGACGATAAATATCTGGTTGGCCGTAGCCCCGGATATATTCCCGCGACCGCTCCGGTTGGCTTTCGCCCCGGCACCCCATTCACTTGCGCTTTGCGTCAGATTTTCCACTGTTTTCACATAAATCAATAAACTGTTGAGATTGAAAATAGCGTTTTGCTTCGTGACCTTCCGAAAGGCCTCTCTCTGAGGTACGCGCTTCCTATGCACTAATACGACCAAACTCCTGAAATTGAAATAAGCGTTTTGCGTCATGACCTTCTAAAGGATCTCTCTCTCTCTCTCTCTCTCTCTCTCTCTCTCTCTCTCTCTCTCTCTCTCTCTCTCTCTCTCTCTCTCTCTCCCTGAAGTCCGCGNCGCGCTAACCTATACGCGAATACACACGACTGCGGCCAGTCCCGCGCGGCACTCCGAGATCGACGGAACGAAAAGAAGAACACAACAGCACCGGCTCCCGAGAGAAATTCCAGGCTCAAGAGCGTAGCATAGACGCCATTAGCCTAACTCCTCAAATCTCAGCGCGCGAACATAACTCCCTGGAGAGCGCTCTAACAACCCGAATTCTGGCGACAATCGGTCGAGCAACCGCTCTCGAAGTTGTCAGATTCAACATCGTTCATTCATATCCGCGCTTCTTGAACCTTCCCGAAATCTGGCTACGATCGGTTGAGCAACCGCTCCCGAAAGTGGCCGGATTCAGCGTCGATCGCTCATATCAATAAATTTACGAACCTTCTGAATCGACTCTCAAAAAAGCCCGGGCTCTCTCTGAGGTCCGCGCTTCAGGCTCAAAGATGGGAATGCGCGCGACCAAGAGCCAGTATCTTCCGACCAGCCATAAGGTCCACAGCGAAGAAGCCCCAACACCGCTCGGAAGCGCAGCGCATTGAGCGCAGCGCATTGAGCGTAACACGCGACGAACTCGATACCAACGACGATAGGCTGGACTTCTGGCCGCGCGGAAATGAATCATCACCTTCGTCCCGCTAACCCCAACTTCAGCCGAGGCGGTCAACGCTTACGAAGACGCGCCGCTGGTCCAACTTCGTAGCGAGGTCGTGGCCGTGGATCCCGTCAAGGTCAAGCCATTGGTCGACCCGCCACTGGAAGCCGACGCCTAAGGAGGTTGAGACAACGATTCCGGACAGCACTACCGATTGCCTCACACTTTGCATTTCGCCTACGGAGATTCCACCTGACAGTCCAAGGCCGAACGGGATCCAGCGCGTCCCAACCCGTCCGACGCTCTTCGATCCGCCGCCTGGGCCGATCCTAGCCGAGACGCCTCGCGTCGCGCGGGTGAAGACGCCCCGCCCGAATAACGCACCGCAGAGAGACCCTCGTTTGACCACGAAAGCAAAGAGGCGCGTCTTCCTGATTCCTCCGTGCACGAAGCTGAACATCCAACACGTTCACGAGCTTTCTCCCAAGGTCGTGGCAAAGATACAGAAGGCTAACGATAAGGCGTAAAGCAAAACCCACGATTTCCACAATCGGCCCTTTTCAGGGCCATCAACACATAACGTAGAAGCTACTCTTGCTTTTTCTCCCTTGCCAACGGTCTAACCCGTATCAGACCAAGCATGTATGGCTACCAGCTCGTAAACGGTCAATTCACCGAATACTTTTCACTGAAAGACGTTTCACCGACGCATGTTTCACCGAACGGACGTTCCGTCGAATAGACTATTTACCGAAGGGACGTTTCACCGAATAATTGTTTTATCGAATGGACGTTTCGTCGAATGATTTTTGACCGAATGGACGTTTTACCGAATAATGTTATTTTTGATAGTAATTGTTTTGTACTTTGATTAATTTCTAAGAGAATTTTTTTGGTTCTACTTTTATTCGTCTTTTGTATGTACAGCTACAGCTATGCGTCGTGTACACCATGTGTACTGTTCGACGGCTCGAACCCAAGAGAGCGTTGTGCGAGACTCGTATAGTCTCGGCACTGCTTGTAGTCATGTGACTTACACGCATACCGCGAGAGGGGATACTTACATGTGTGTGTGTGTCCCCTCGTACACTCATTAGAGCGCTCACTCATTCTCGTTGGCTTTCGCCCCGGCAGCCCATTCACTTGCCTCGCTATACTGTACTCTACAGTACCTACTACGCAGTAGAATTTTCCATATAGGACACTATATTGCAACAATTTTTTTATAATTTTGAAAGATTAATTAAAAACCACGGTCAGCCCTAATTGACCCACTGGTCAATAGGCCCGACACACCCATAACCCAACCCAGGGGGACGACTAACACGGTACTAGAATCCTCGCAGTAACAGAGCCACTGCGGTACCATCCCGAGTCGGTACTGTTGGGGTTTTAGTTATTTTTTATAATTTTGAAAGATCAATCAAAAACCAAGGTCAACCAACACGGTACTAGAACCATTGCGGTAACAAAGCCACTACGGTACCACCCCGACTCAGTGCTGTTGAGGTTTTAGGTTATTTTTGTATTATTAAAACTGTAGGTTCAACCTAAGTTAACCCGCCAGGTATTTTAACCCGCTAGAAAGCGTTTAATAGTGTATACGATTGGTATAGCTGAACCGGCTCTGACACCATTTTTAAGTCCTTTTTTCCTTAAAATACGACTAAGTCCATTTTTAACATTATTCGGTGAAACGTCCATTCGATGAAACGTCTATTCGATGAAACGTCCATCGGTCAAACATCTATTCGACAAAACATTCCTTTGACTAAAAGTCTATTTGGTGAAACGCCCGATCGGTGAAATGTCTTCGGCGAAACGTCGCACAGTGGGGCCAAACGCCTTAAAATGGTACAAATTCGTGATTAGATAGGCTATGCATGGAAAATAATTTTTTTTTGGTGGAAATGATCCCTGTGTAATTTACTTGAAGATAGGATAGCGCTTTTTTACCCCTGAGGACAGAGAAAAAAATTTATATTACGCGAAGTTGAAGAATATTACAATAATCATTTTAAACTTTTTGAAAATCATTCAGACTTGGAGATTGTGGTTTATTCTTCAGAAAAATAACTTAAAATACACTATACTATAGCTTTTTGATGTTTTTATTGATTCTTTATATGTTTTCAGACTTTTTAACACAGAAACATATGATTTTTTAAGCGATTCTCTATAAATTCAGAAAAAAATTATTTTTTATTATAAGCTCTGGTTAATATGTTCCTAATAGTGTTCCTTTGTGCACCTTGTATTTTTTATATTTGAAATTACTATATGTCAAAGTTTTTAGGTAGCCAAAGATGACAAAATTGTCAATTTTTAAGTTTTTTATGCTTTTGCACGAATAAATTGAACTTTTGCACCTTGGACAGCTTTTGATTGATTTTTTGAAAACACTTTAATATATATATATATAATAATTATTATATCGTCATAAAGTCCAAGTCTGAATGATTTTCGAAAAGTTTAAAATGATTTTTGCAATATTCTTCAACTTCGCGCAATATACATTTTTGTTCCCCTGCCCTCGGGGATAAAAAAGCGGTATCCTATCTTCAAGTAAATTACATAGGGATCATTTTTACCAAAATAAACCGCTGCCAATTCTTTGGCACGTAGCTTCCTTCAACCGTATGTATCGCTTTAATATCTAAATTGTTTTTACTTCATATATAATTCTATAAAGTTTTTATGCTTTTTTCGTTTGATGGATAAAATTATTTCGAAATAATTATATTACATAATCAATGCGTAACTGAAAATATTGTTTTTAACGATTTAATAAAACAAAAAACAGAAAAAAACTAGCCGATAATCATGATGTTTTAACGAAAAGTTCAAAATTTAGTTTCCGAGATATAATGATAAGGATATAGTTCGCGGAACGTATCTAAAATCACCAGTGATCGAAAAATCGCCATGAATATACGCACATGCGTAACTGAAAATCTTATTTTTAACGAATTAATAAAACAAAAACAGCAAAAAACGAGTCTAAGTATAGATTAAAATCCATTAATGGAAACTGAGATCGAAGCGATACAGTTTTCAGTTATATAGAGTATACAGGGTAAGAAAACAAAATTTTGAAGCTTAATATCTTTAAAACTAACTGGTATCATAAACAACCCAAAGAAAGAGATGAAAAGAAAAAAGAAAAATCACTATAAAAAAAACGCGTATATAAATTGTAAAAACAGACTTTCGTCCCACTATCTTCTAGCAAAAACAAAGAAAATGAGACTTGGTGGGTTAAAATCCACCAAGTAGAAGCTGAGAAACAGGCGTATACATACGCACACACACACACACACACACACACACACACACACACACACATACATACATCTGTACGGACATTAGTAGTACCCCGGCACCATGGAGAGTAAACAAAACTGACCTTGACCTCCCACCCGAGCCAGTGAGAGGTCAAGGTCAAGATTGTTTACTCTCCATGGTGCCATTTGTACTTTGGAGAAAGAACCCCCACTCTCTCTGTCTATCCAAAGTGCCTCGGAGTTATCAAGACACTTTGGAGAGCGTCGGAGTGATTTCTTGAGGTGTTGCTTCCCCGACGGTTGACTGACGACTGGTGTACGATGTGGTAGGGGTGGTTTCCGTTACTACTATGCCTCCTTCGCACATACTCAGCATATTACCCTTTCCATTTCGGGTAGAGCCCTCCC
>VCDM03003224.1:8725-24714 GCA_012977825.3 Pteromalus puparum
TTTATCTTTCAATTGCTACAAACAATTCAGTTACTACGCATTTGAAAGATAATATAATTACCTACTTTTTCCCGTAGGCAGAAAATGCGAAAATGGTGAATTTTTTTGAAGAAGCCATATCTTTTAATTGCAATGTTAGAACCTCACGAAAAAATTATTTTGATGTGTCACGTGTCAAACTATATTCCACTAAAATCCATTCTGAGGTGTTTGGAGTTCGATTCACGTGTTTTTTGAAAATGTCCGTATGGATGTGTGTGTGTGTGTGTGTGTGGATGTGTGTGTGAGTGTATGTATACCGTAATATTTCTGAATCTAGTCTGTAAATGTCAATAAAATTTGATACGTATATCGATTTTGGAATTCTGAATTCGGGAAAATAAGTATTTTTTGAGTTTTCCAACTAGTTCTCGTTTTATGGCCAGTTTTTTATTTATGCAAAACTATATTTTGCAAACAATTCAGCTACTACGCATTCTGATAGATAATAAAGTTACCTACTTTTTTCCGTTAGAGAGGTTCCTGTGTCTCCTTTCTCCCTTCCTTTAACTGACACCACATCCCTAAAACTGACACTCCACCCGTATAGCTGACACCCACCCCTATAATTGAAAAGAATAATGCGAATATTTAAATCAAAGAATGAGGTGATTGTCCCATGTAATTATCTTCCGCTATAGCAGAATAGGAGGAAGCTAAGTGCCAATGACTTGGCTGCGGTTTTTTTTTTTTTGATAATGTTTTTGTGTTTGAAAGGATATATTTTATTTAGCGTATAATGTATTACAATGTAGTAAAATATATCGTAATATAATGTAATATTAAATTTTGTAATATAACTTATACCACATTCATGAGTAAGTTGTAAAATTTTATTTATAATTGCTATATAACTTCGTTTCTGCAATGTTTAGCAATTTCTTGACACAATGAATTTTTGATTAAATAATTTAGTTTCAATCGCAAACAATTCAAAAAGTATTGGTTTATAAAAAAATAGTACGTAACATCTTTATTCTAAGAGGCGCTACTTAATTTTGCCATACCAAAGTCAAAATAAAACATAGTGCGCCGTGTTTGCAGTGCGGTGTGACCTGTGAGCTCCCAAAAGAAGACCCTGGGTGGGGAGCAATCCGAGGCTGCGTGCCAAAGTGACCTGAATCAGCTTTGGCTGCTGCTGACGGCAAGACGGGAGGCTGGTTAACTAGCAAGTGCCAGTCTAAGGCTTGAGCGAGTGTGTGATGTCGTGACGTCCGCCAAAAATTCTCTAGAGAGCCAATCACTTCTGTTCGGGGTGGGACGTTCGAGAGCGCAGAAGTGGGCTAGTACGACAGCGCGCACTATATCCTTGTATGATGTACTCAGTCTTCAGTCATGTATTGGGGCCATGTCAGCTGCCTCCATAGACGGGGGGATCCAGGTGTTCGGACACATGCTGGTGTGAAGAAAATTGATTTTCAAACATGGATGCCATAAACAAACTGGAAGTAGAGTCAGAGGGAGACCTACGAGTTAAGACTCTGAAGGTGCCAGCGCCACGAGACGGTGAATACTCCTATTTTACAAGTCCAACAGTAGCAGTAGTATAGCTAGCGCGATGAGTGCTGCTGAATATCAGAACAAGACAATGATAGGGCTATGGCTGAAAGAACACGAGAAAAGCTTCTGGAAATGAGACAAACGAACAGAGTGATGACCAAAACTCTGGATAAGCAGAAGATAGTAAATAGCACGATCAAAGAGGCACTACCCGTAATGGGAGCTATCATGATCGAAGGTTTCACGCTTCTTGACAAGATGGAGGACAATGCGAAAAAGCTGTGTGACGAGACATAAGTCTCGCACACGAGATCAACAAACACGGCGCCGAGTAAACCAGCTGACGCCAGCGAGCGCACGCGCGCAGCGAACAAAGGCGAGTCCGCACGAAGCGAGGTAAGCGCGCGCGCGCACCAACCGAAAGGCCAGTCCGCACGAGCGCGAGATTCTACTAGTAACTCAGCGGCGACGCGCCAGGCGGCGCAAGCGGCGCGCCGCGAACGCACCTATATAAGGCGGGCCGCGCGGCATAGCGAGGCAGTTCTACTCGAGCTGAACTCCTAGCGGCATCGTGCGCACACGTTACCGAGAGGAACAGCTAGAGCTAGATCGACGCCAACAACGTCGGCTCGTGAGCACACGTGACGACACTGTTGGCGAACCCGAAACTCCGAGTTGCCGTCGTGCGCACACGAGACAACCAGGAGTAGGCGAACAGCGCCGGNCAACGTCGGCTCGTGAGCACACGTGACGACACTGTTGGCGAACCCGAAACTCCGAGTTGCCGTCGTGCGCACACGAGACAACCAGGAGTAGCCGAACAGCGCCGAGTCTCGTTTACGTGAGCACACGTAGCCGATACTCGACGTTGCCACCTGCTCCTGAACATCCATCCCAAGGGACTGGTTGTTCTCCCGGCCACCGTGCGCACACGGGGCTGAGAAAATAACTAAAGCCCCGCCTACGATTCCCCAGGTCGTGCGCACACGTCCTGGTGAAGCACCGGCCAACTCCTGCCTGTACAAAACCGACCACCCGCCGACCGCTCGGGATTCGCCTGGTCACTGTGAGCACACAGGACCAGGAGAAGAACGAGACGAGCGACCTCGATCCGTAGGGCCGTGCGCTCACGACTCCATGGACTCGAGGGAAACCTAACCTCCGAAAACCCGTCTTTAACCCCACCCGTTTCACCGTCCGAAACTCCGATACCGCGTCCGTAAAACCGATAACCGCACCGAAACCACGTAACTCCGACTACGTCGTGTTAATGTACCGTAAACCGCTATAGATTAAGCTAAACCGATTGTGAAGGCGAAATATTCTAAACCACCGCGATTTCGATTTCCGTTACAGATGGAGACTCATATTTGAATTATCACCTTGTTAACTTAATTATTAGAATATATCTTTATTATTATTAATTGCATAAACAAGTCTCTTCAATTAACCTTTCCCCTAACCAAATCCTGGCGTCCGGCCGACTACTCAACACACGGGGAAAGTCGAACCGTTACAGCTGTCATCTCAACAACCTGGAGAAGACGATTCACAGTCTCAGAAAAAGTCGAAAAAGAGGGAAAGGACATCATCCGATGGAGGCGGCGGTACCCCTGCTAAAAAAGGCAAGAAGGAGGACAGATCTGCACCCTTTACGAGTAAAATCCAAGAGGAAACTGCGGAGACTTAAAGGGCTTGGCAACTAGCTGCAGGAAGGAAAGGAAAGAAGAAAAAACAGAAAAAAACATGAGCATAACCAGTCTCAGCAACTGAGTAAAAACGCAGGGAAGGCCTCGCGGCGAAGGAGAGACGCAATCCACATAAGACGAAAAACGGGCAAGATTTACGCCGAGATAATGAAGGTAAAGCCAGAGGAGTTGAATACAGAGGTTAAGTATCTCAGAAAAACAAAAGATGGTGGCGCTCTAGTTGTTATGGGTAAGAGTGAATACGAAATAAAATCACTCAAAACAGCTATACAAACCGCTATAGGACATGCAGACACAGTTAGAGGCAAGATCCCCAGAACCACACTAGAGATCAGGGACATCGACAGTCTTTCGATGCAGAAAGATATCCGCAGTGCTATTACAGCCAAGACGGACGAAGGAGAGGCCAAAGTTCACCTATTTCAGCCGAACAAGAGGAAACAGAGGGTAGCGGTGGTCGAAATGGATCAGACTAAGACCACCGCTCTACTCAAAAAAGTAAAGATTCGTATCGGGTGTGTGAAATGCTCACTTCTTTCTCATTTTTGATACATTAAAAATAGTAAAGTTATTTGTTATAAAATAAGCCAATCAATACCCTTTCCATTAGAATGCAGCGTATAATGAGATTTTGGAAATTCAAAACACATGAGTCATAAAACGCGCCCGACAACACAAATGCTATACTTGACATCAGATCGCTACCATTTCACAATAGAAAAGATTCTAAATAGAGAACGGCAGTAAAGATTAATTAAATAAAAGCGAGAAACGACAACGTGATATGAAGTAAGAATAAAACTATAATTTAATTCAAGAGTCAATAAGTAAAATCATTTCTAATAATTAATAATTATCATAGACTCACATATAATAATGACGATTAAACAAGACATAAACGTAAACGCGCAGAATAACTAAAAGCACGAAAAATTATAAAAGTAGAATCAAAGCCGAAGAACATCGATTCATAGAAACAAAAGAGCAGAGACGTAGAAAGTGAGAGGCCAAGCAAACACTACGACGCTATAGCAGAGGACCACTACTAAGGAGACACACCTATACGCACGCACACTATGGAGCTACGGCAGATGGACATCACTAGGGAAGCACACCTATACGCATGCACACCACGGCGTGGAGCGAAAGGCGAAGCGAAACAGGCACATCGATATGCACACACACATGCTAGGAAACAAGCACTGCTCAGCAGTATCGACTAAAGAATAGAAATCACGCATAGCAGAACAACGGAAGGCAAGAAGAAGAAAAAGTGAACTAGATCATCATTCGCACATTTTAGCAGGAGAACGCAGCTCGGCAACATGAAAAAAGTGAAAGGGCCGCCAGTCGAAGGTTGCCTAGAACCAACACGTGCAGAAGTTATTAAAACCTGGAGATCATAGCTTGATGCCGCCGTAAAAAGAAAAACTGCTTAGAGGATGTACGATGGCTATTACAGACGAGAAAAATAAAACTCAGAAGCCGGATAAAGGTTGCCGAATGGCAAATAAAACCATTCAAGCCGGCGTTAGAAACGACACCGCGCGGCGGATAGTAAGGTGCAGCTCTCCAAATCCTCAGGAAAAATTCGAGAGTAGCCCACCATAAAATGATAATTTACAATGGCTCTGACAGCGAACAAGCGCAAAATGCCTAGAGTGCGTACACGGAATGCTTATCCATCGAATTTTCTCATTGGACCACGGAGTCGCGATTGCGTCCTAGAAGATGCTAAATAAGGAGATGTAATGCATCCGAGCCCTCCTGTTGGCCAACAAGCCATTCCGTAAAAACCAAGCAAGCAACAGATCGCCATAGTCCAAAAGGTATATAAGGACCCGGCAACAGATTCGCGGAACTCCAGTCCGATCAAAAAAATCGTCGTGTGCGTAAGCTCTGCCGGAGCTCGGTTCAGTCGGAACTTAGAATTTTTTCGGCTTCATTGGACTTATAAAATTTGATATCTAAAATCTTATAAGATTTTGTCATCATCGAGACTTTTCTTTGCTACGATTTTTGCTACGATCAACTCAGATCTCGTTAATTATCAAGACTCAGAAGTCGTGTTGTCGTTTGTCGTTTTTTTTTCTTGAAAGAATTATAATCAGTGCGAGATTTTAGCTAGTTGCGAGCGAACGTTATTTGAAATTTGTTTCAAAGCTAATAAATCGAATTAAATTGATATCGCGAGTATACTTTAAACCCCGACAATTCCCGATCCTTGTTGAGCCCAAATCGCCTTCGCATTTACTCCACTTTGGAAGCCGAGTCCATACCCTTGATGAGAGGACCGGCTGGTGGCCGAGCACCTCAGTAGCAGAAAAGGAACAAGGTAAGCGAATTATATATACACCACTAGGCTATGCGCCTTCATTTACACTCTCTTTCTCTTTTTCTCTTTCAATAGAGCAGAGCCTATAATTATTATTGTTCTCCGAGAATTTAAATTCAAATTAGTCCGTGGTTCTTGCAGAACGACTAGAGTAACGTCCCGCCTTAGTGATTGATAAGAAGTGTTGTTAAAGGGTCGTTAATTAGAGTGTTTATAGCAAATTAGGGAATTTAGCGCGATTTCAAAGTATTATCCGGTGGCTACTGGAGGCTGTTCTATTAAGCTCGCAAAGGTAGTCAGGTACCGACGGCGCTCTGACTCCATGCGTTGAAGCTTTGTCCTCGTCCGTACTTATAATAGTAACTAACCCGTAGAGTTACTGTCCGTTGACAACTCTCATCAGTTTAGGACATAACAGGTGGGTAAACTACCGAGTAAGGATTCGCGCAAATGTCACGCAATGCTATCGCTGCCTAGGGTACGGACACGTGAAAGCAAGATGTGAAGGTCCTGACAGAAGCGCTAACTGCTGGAAGTGTGGCGTGGATGGGCACAGGGCAGCAGAATGCATGGTGCCGATACAGGAGATGAGGTGTTTCTTATGTAGAAACGCTAAGATACTCAAAGAGCAGACGGTGCACGCTCCAGGCACCGGTGCATGCGCGGTCTTCTGGAAAGCCCTGAATGCGAGTATGACCAGAACATAATGGCGCGAATAGTTTAAGGCAATCTTCACAAAAGTAAGCTTGTCCACGACCTGCTACAACAATTTGTAGTTGAGCAGAAAGTGGATATCGTTTTAGTCAGCGAACAATACACGGATCGGGACATACCTGGCTGGGTGCCTAACAACGCAGGGACCATCGCTATCTGGGTTGCCAGGCGAGGGATCGTAGAAACGGGAATGGGAGACGACTACACGCGAGTAAAAATAGGCCGCATCACTTACTTTAGCGTGTATATCTCACCGAACTTCGCCGTGGTGGATTTTGTGATGAAACTAGGAGCACTAAAGGATGCGATAAGGAACGTATCTGGGGAACTCGTGATAGGGGACGACTTCAACGCTAGGGCCACGGAATGGGGCATACTAACAACGAACAGCAGAGGCAGGGCTATCCTTGAGATGCAGCTAGATTAAGGCTGGTAGTAGCAAACGAGGGAAACACCCCTACTTACCGTAGACCAGGTTTTGGAGAATCCATACCTGATGTAACTTTCGCGATCAAAGCGACGATTTCCCAAGTTAGGGATTGGCACATCAAGGAGGAATATACTGCGAGTGACCACCAGTATATCATTTTTAACATCCAGGCAGATCGCAGAAACTGGACTACAACAAGGAAAAAAGTAGACACCACGCTGGAATATCCGGCGTATGAACCCAGAAAGACTTGCGGACGCAATTCAGGAGGCTGAACTACCATCAATGGGTCTTCCTCACCAATTAAGAGAATGCGAAAATTTAGAAGTGCTGGTAGAATGCACTACGCGACTTATAATGGAGCTCTGCGACGCTACTATGCCAAGGGTGTCTTGCAGCCATATAAGACGCCCGGTATACTGGTGGACGCACGAAATCGCGGAGCTTAGAAATGATAGCTTTCGCGCTAGGAGGAGGGCTCAGATAGCCGTGAAACGAAACCGGCCTAAAGCTCGGGACTTGGGCATGAGATACGACGAGGCGCGAGAAAGGTTAAGGGACGCGATAAAAGATAGTAAGCGTAACTGCTGGGCAAAGATTATCGACGACGTGGAGAAAGATCCGTTTGGAGATGGATACGCGATCGTAACCCGCAAGATGGGCGAAATGAAACAAACTGAACCCATGGAGACAGAGGTGATAGAAAAATTGATCGACAGGCTATTCCCTACACACCCCATCAGACCTCGGACACAAACGATGAACGTGCCGTTAGAACAGATACTCATTTTCACTGAGGGTGAACTGATCGCGGCAACTTCATCCCTGAAAAGCGGCAGGGCACTGGGTCTGGATGGAATTCCCGCGGAGGTGCTCAAGGCCGTTGCAACCCAACGACCGGAGATGCTCCTGGAAATGTACAACCAGTGTCTAGTGCAGGGCGTATTTAGCTCAAGATGGAAAAGGGCAAGATTAGTGCTTATCGAGAAACCAAAAGAAAGAGAAGCCCTTATCAAACCTCGAATACTGGGAGCCGTTCAAGAAGCAGGCGACCTCTCCGACAAGCAATACGGCTTCAAAAAGGGGTGGTCATAGATAAGAGCGATTAGAGAGGTTACTGACACGGTGAATAGAACGGATTTAGCCTGCCACGCGGCAAGAGCATTCGTCGTACTCGTGACATCGTGACATGGTCCTCGGGCGGAGCGAAGGTGGGGGGAGGTGAACTTTTACCTTACCCAGTTCCTCTTCGGGCATGGCTACTTTAGAAGCTACCTGTTCGCGATGAACAGGGTGGCAACACCAGCATGTAAATACTGCGGTGACGAACGGGACGACGTGAGACACACGTTCTTTGACTGCCCACGATGGACAGATAGACGTAGAGTACTAGAGCTGACAATAGGGTCGTTCACGCCTGAGACAGTAGTTACTACGATGCTTCACAGTAAGCAGCAATCTCTCTAGATAAACAAAAATAATAATAATAATAATAATAATAATAATGATAACCGCGCCCGCGCGGGGAGCCTGTAGATTAAAAAAATGTTCGACTCTGAACGTGACAGTGAATATACCAAAAGCTTCCAGTAACCATTCAGGAAAGATTCCGTACAATATTTCTTAAACCTCTCCAGAAAGATTTCCGTTAGCATTTCTAATAGCTATCCATAATATTACATGGAAGGTTCCAGGAAAAGTCACGGCAATCTTTCTGTAAGCTTCATATAAAATTAAAAAAAATTTCAACTCTGAACGTGATAGTGAATCTTTCAAAAGCTTCTAGTAACATTTCAGGAAAGATTTCGTGCAATATTCCTTGAACCTTTTCACAAAGATTCCCGTTTGTATTTCATATGTAATTCAGATTATTTATCTTCATGAAAGTTAATTCAAGCAGTAATTAGAATTTTGGTTACTTTATATATCATCATACATTATTATTATTTTTTGATTAATGTTTATTTATTATTAGTTTTAGTTTACGCGTTGAGGTAGCTAATATATCAGATCTGAACTTTTAAACATAACAGTTCTGTTTAGGTAAACGGATAGCATGTTTGACTACCACGCTGGTGATCCAGGTTCGATTCCCACTGCCGGTGAAAAATTTCATTTCATTTCTTTGTTACAGAATAATACAATATGAATAATAAATTAATAAAACTGAATATTAATAAGTATTAATAATAAGTTTAAAATGAATTAAATAAATAGAAAAATTAATTTTGATGCATCTGATACTACAAATTTTTTCTTAAACCTTCATAGAAGGTTGCCTAAATTTTTCTGACAATACTGAAAGATATTGGAAGATTATTGGAATCTTCCAAAAGATTTCATTAATATTTCGAGAACCTTTCAGTAAACCTTCCAAAAAGTTTTTGAGTAATATTACAGTAATGTTGTTAGCAACCTTCCTGACAGTGGTTTGAAGCGGACATTCTCAGCATCCAAGAAGATTCCATGGAATATTTAATTTCATGGAATTTAAAGGTTCCTACACTTTCAAGGAAGCTTCCTGAAAGCTTTCAAAAAGTTTTCATGCTATGTGGGATAGTCTGATCTATTTGGACCACCCTCTGTTCTCTCTTGTTCGGCTCAAACAGATGAACTTTGGCCTCACCTTCGCCCGTCTCGGCTGTAATAGCGCTTCGGATATCTTCCTGCGTCGAAAGACTGCCGATGTCCCTGATTTCTAGTGTAGTTCTGGAGATCTTGCCCCTAACTTTGCCTGCTTGTCCTATTGCGGTTTGTATGGCAGTTTTGAGTGATTCCATTTTGTCTTCACTCTTACCCACTACGACCAGAACGTAACCATCTTTTGTTTTGCTGAGATACTTAACCTCTGTTTTCAACTCTTCTGGCTTAACCTTTGCCTTGATCTCTCTCAAGATCTCGGCGTAAGTCTTACCCAGTTCCGGTCGTATGAGGATTCCGTCTCCCCTCTGCCGCGAGGCCTTCCCTGCGTTTTTCCTCAGTTGTTGAGGCTGGCTTTGCTCCTGTTTTTTCTTCTTTGCTTTCCTTCCGGCAGCTAGCTGCCAAGCCCCTTGTGTATATACAGCTTCCTCTTGCGTTTTGCTCGTAGAAGGTGCAGTTCTGTTCTCCTTCTTGTCTTTTTTAGCGAGGGTACCACCGCCACCGTTGGATGATGTCCGTCCCCCCTTCTTCGACTTGCGAGGCTTCGAATGGTCTTCTCTAGGTTGTTGAGCTGACAACTTTTTCGCGCCATCCTCCATCTTCCGAGAAGCGTGAAAACTACAATCATGAGAGCTCCTATTACTGGTAGACCCTCTTTGATCGTTGTATTCACGTTCTTCTGCTTATCCAGACTTTTGGTCATCTTTCTGGACGTTCGTCTTATTTCCAGTAGCTTTTCTCGCATGCTGGCGTGTTCTTTTAGCCACTGCCCCATCACTGTCTTGTTTTCGTATTCAACGGCACTCATCGCGCTCGCTATACTAGTGCTGCTGGTTGACTTGTGGATTGGGTATCCCCCGTCTTGCGATACTGGCACCTTTAGGGTGTCAACTGTCAGGTTTCCCTGTACCTCTGGTTCTAGTTCGTTCATAGCATCCATGTTTGAACTCAATTTTCTTCGTCCCGGCATGTGTCCGACCACCTGGATCCCCTCGTCTATGGAGGCAGCTGACATGGCCCCAAAACATGACTGAAGGCGGTGCCAGACTGGGTACATCATACCAGGATATAGCGCGCGCTGTCGCACTAGTCCATCTCCGCTCTCTCGAACCTCCCACCCCGAACAAAAGTGATTGGCTCTCTGGAGAGTTTCTGGCAGACGTCACACGACATTACACACTTGCTCAAGCCGTTTGGCTGGTACTAGCTAGGTAGCCAGCCGCACGTCTTGCCGTCAGCAGAAGCCAAAGATGGTTCAGGTCACTTCGGCGCGCAACCTCTGATCGTCTCCCCATCCAGGATCTCCCTTTGGCAGCTCACGGATCGCACCGCACGGCAAACACGGCGGCCTGTTTGGTCCACGAAGCATATTTTATTTCTGCTTTACCCTCCAAGGCTACCACCTCAGCGAGCATTCCCCTATCCGTCACCCAGGGGACGCGCCGCATACAGGGTTACAGGCTCCCCGCGCGGGTTATTTTAATTATTATTGATGGAGTGCTCGCCGAGGCTTTAGCCTCCCGTCGGTTCCGATCTGCAGCGGTTGCTGTGGAGCGCAGCCGGCGGGTCTGCACTGAGGAGGTGGGTTTAGCGGGTAGTCCCAAGGTAAGCGGAAGTCCCACACTCTGAGTAAAACCAGGTTGGCGATTAAGCGCTTTCCCTTCTCAAAAAAAAAAATATTATTATTTCGCGCGGGGAGCCTGTGACCCCGTATGCGGCGCGTCTCCTAGGTGGCGGATGGGCCAGCTTCGGAGGGTAAAGCAGAAATAAATATGCTTCGTGGTCTAAGCAGGCCGCCGTGTTTGCCGTGCGTTGCGACCCGTGAGCTGCCAAAAGGACATCCTGGGTGGGGAGACGACTCGTGGCTGCGTGCCGAAGTGACCTGAACCATCTTTGGCTGCTGCTGACGGCAAGACGGGAGGCTGGCTACGTAGCGAGTACCAGTCAAATGGCTTGAGCTACAGATAATGGGATTTATAATGGTTCCTGGCAAGCAATTGAAAATATCATCTTTGATATTTTTGTTAATAATGATATTCAGCTTACTGTTTGTTCTAATGACTTACATTTTCTTGATGAGGATGAGAGAGAAAGTATACTCAAGGAATATCATGATTCGTTGACTGGTGTACTTCATGGAATCACAAAGATTTACAAGGCAGTTCGTAATAACTTTTATTGGACCGGTATGAAAACTAATATTCGTGATTATATTCGATATAATCACGAATATTATTCGAAAATAAGACCAATAGAAAGAAAACTTATCAACCCATCAAAATTACAGTCACTCCAAAGACAGCACTAGATAAGTTACAGATAGGCATTGTTGGTCTCCTGCTTGTTACGGCTTCTGGAAATAAATATTTATCCACTCTTCAATGTTGTTTGACAAAATATTCTTATGCCATTCCTCTAGCTAAAGAATTTATTTTACAACATGGATGTCCAAAGATTATCCAAACTGATCAGAGCACTAATTTTTGTAGTAAAATCATGAACACTACCTGCAATATTTTTAAAATAAAACGTATAAAACAGCTTTCTTTCATCTGCAGTCTTTAGGCTTATTAAAGCAAGCACAGTATAGCTTTATAGAATACTTAAGGCACTATTGCACAATTGACTCTTGGGATCAGTAGATAAGATTTAGCATATTTACGTATAAACTTATTTACATGAGGCGCATTTCTACCGTTCTTAGCACAATCTCCTGTTTCCAGTCTGATTGAGTCAGTCAGGGGTTTCCTTGGGTCTTGAAGGACACTGCACAGCCTGGCCGTGTCCGACACTGTGCTTCGGCTCTCGCAGTATCGCGTCCAGCCCTCGATCCACCCCTGCCTTTTCAATTTCTTTCTTATATAATTTTTGCTCCGCTCTATACGCTCGTTCGTCCTTATCACACTTCATGTGCCTGTACCGATTGTATAGCCGCCTAACTTTCTTCATGAGTTTCTCTAGTGTCTTTTATTCCACCAGGGAGCACCTTTCGTTTGTCTCTTCGGTCTAAGTACACAATTGCTCTCGAAAGAACTTATTATTATGTCCCTTAGTATCCTGCTTCAATGATCGATGTCCTCTGCCGTTCCGTATGTGGCAGGGAAGCTGCTGATCTTGGCCTTCAGTTCTTCCCTGTAGCCTGCCCGGTTTGTTTTCCTGGTGTTCCTTACGAGTTGGTCGAGCGTACTTTGTCCGCCAAGCCTGAACACGATATGTCGGTGGTCCGACATGGAGACCTCGTCCGACACTCTCCAGTCCACAACCTCAGCCCAGACATTCCTGGAGGCCAGGGTGATGTCTATAACCTCCTCCCTTACGCTGGTTCGGAACGTGGGTTTATTGTCCGTATTGAGAAAATCCATGTGCGTTGCTGATAAGAACTCCAATAGACTTTCTCCTCTGGAATTGCAGTCGGAGCTGCCCCAACAAGTGTGATGCGCGTTTGCATCGTAAGCTATTATAAGCTTGGTGCCTACAGCTTCGCATTTTCTAATAAGTGCGACTATTTCCTCTGGGGGGCATGCTTCTTCATAGGTTAGGTAAGCCGCGGCAATTATAATAACTTTTCGCTCACCCCCTAAGTCCTTGGAGCTTAACCTAGCCGTACATAGGTCCCTTGAACAGTGCTTCGGTACCGTCTCCACTTGAAGCCCCTTAGCAATTAGGCACGTTCTAGTCGAGACGGGGCAGCCGCTGATCAGTGTTTCTATCCCGTTCAAGCCTGCGATTTTGCCGTTGTGGATCCAAGGTTCTTAGATAAGGCAAATGCCTGTACGCACCCCTACCATGCGTCGAACCAGGACGGCCGAGGCGCTCTTATAATGGTGAAGGCTAATCTGCGTGAACTCTATGGTGGTGCTCGGTACAGATCCGGTCCCATTTATATCGCTCACATTGTTGCGCCGCCCCCGATCAGCCATTTTGATTGAGAGCACCGCTACCCGCATCTACCTCTACATTTACCGTGACCAGGTCGGGTTCGACGTCCATCGCCTTTCTCCCGTCTTTCCCGACTCTTCCTCCGTCTTTTCCTTAAACTGGGCGACATGCGACCCGCCGCCACCACAGAACGGCCTGAAGTCGAGGGCCTTTAGTGCCTCGATCTCAGTCCTCTCGAGCAGTACCCGGATTGCCGTCTCTTCCTTCTTTTTACCCTCGGTGCTCACCGTCACCGTTTTCGATTCGGTGATCACCCAGGAGTCCGGTTTCAGTGTGGTGTTTTTCCTTTTCAAGCGCTTCACTACGACCTCCGGAGTATGCACTCCAGGGGCGTAGATCATCGCTCTGACCAACTTCAGGAGGTCCCCCATCCCAATGGCCTTAAGATGGGTACCCTCCCGACACGACCATTTGCCTGCATTGCCGGGCAGCCACTCTTTGTCCTGTAGGTCCTTGCAGTGGAAGATATGTGCACCCCTCTGGAACCAATTGTCCAAAAAGCTCGGAAAATAGCTTCCGTCTGGGGCGTCATCGATCTCCCCCTCCAAGGCTTCCAGGACCTTCTTTCCCTTATATTATTATATTTCCCTTATATTCTTATATTCTTTCCCTTATATTCTTATATTCTTTCCCTTATATTCTTATATTCTTTCCCTTATATTTCCTCTATACTCTATTTATAATTTACTGTAATTGTATGTGTACAACACAATGTACAGCAATAAAAACAAATAAATCTAAATCTAAATCTAAATCCCTGGTCCTCGTTTAGTCGCTCCTCTGGGTACTTGACCGGAACGATGGCCATTTTTAAGTCGATTGCCACCGCTCGGCTGTAGTTCCTAGGAGCGTCCTCCAGCGATCTCTTCTTGTGCTATCTCGGGGTAGAGCTATTGGAGTGCGGTCTTTTTGGGGTGCCCGTAAGGGTCCCAACCTGAAACCCCCCAGGAGTGCCCTCCAGACGCCTAGCCCTCAGCTCCGCTCCCGAGAGAAACTTCCTGTTGCCATGCTTATTTCTTTTCTTTTTTCCGTTCTTTTCCGTTCCTGAAGAGCCATCGGTATTTGCCGCTGGGGTGACCCCCGCAGCCGCCCGGCGACTCTCCTGAAAACTTTTACCGGTATTTGCCGTCTCATTGACAGCCGCCCGGTCCTTTACTATACTGTCCGTGTGGACTTGGCTTGAACTGGGGAGCTCCGTTGTTGCTGGCACTTTTGCAACCAAATCATTTGTCTTGTTTATATTCATGTGTAATAGAATCACGGGTGCGTTAGTGTTAGTGGACCGAGTCCCGTTCCCGCTTCCCGAGCCAGTCAACCCACCAAGAGTCACCCCCCGCGGAGAGCCAACTCCAGCACCTGTGGCCTCAGCAGCCCCCTCCCCCTCCTGACCCAACATGGCCCTTCCCGGTCACCAACCGGCACTGTTAGGTCAGGCGGGATTTTTCGCCGGCTGATAGGACAGCCAGGTCATGCTGGTTAGGCTGACCCGGGCTCCTGTACTATCCGATGGCCTAGGAGCTCCGAACAAACTAGTTTTCCCACGGTACCCACAGATCGAAGGAGTCAACCCTCCTCGAGCGACCCCGGCGGATGGAAGAGCCCGGGGGCAGTTTGTGGGTCGACAGTGTGGGAGTGTTATAGTGTTGTGTGAGTTAAATGTGTTGTGTTTCATAACCGGTTGGGGGATTACTCTTAGCCTCTAGTCAGTCCGCCAGGCAGTTTTCATTCTCTTCCCTCTGTGTCGAGGGGAGTTGAATGAGTCCCGCCCCCAGGCCCGTTGAGAGTCAGAAGCAAGGGAGAGCCCTTTTTAGGGGGATCCCGCATTCGAGTGAGAGCCCTTTTTACAGGGATCCACATACAGTTAAAAGCCCATTTTACCGGGAATCAGACACATCCAAGTCATTCACTCCCTCTCACCGGGACCGGGTCCGAGACCCGCCGCAAGAGCGACCAGAGGAGCCACCTCACCGGCCCAACGGGCACACGATAACGTGGCAATCCTTCGAAGGGGCTTTGAAGACTTAATAAACAATCTTTCTAAGAAAATTACGTACACTTAATCAAAGGTGGCAGAAAACTTAAATTAATCTAAAGAAAAATATAAGAAATATTATGATGGACAATTAAATATCAGAGATTTTAAAGCACGTGATTATGTATACCCATATGAAGAACAACGTTCTTCTAAATTTGACAAGCATAAAACTGGACCGTATGAAATTTTAGAAAAAAAATGGCTAAAAAATGTAAAGATCAAAATAAATTCAGGAACAAAGATAGACATTACAGTTAAATTAGTACATGCAAAGATTAAAAAAGAGTAAAACATTTAAAGCTACATATCACATGGCGACACTGCAGACGCAATCAAAATGTATTCTCATGTTGGTACGAATCAGTAATAAATTCAAAATTAATAGAATTTGCAAAAATAAGATTTTGTATTATTGTGTAGGTTTTTATGAAAATGTTTCCTAGTAATCAACATTTTTTGCGTTCTCCTAGAGGGAGCTTTGTAATAGTAAAACTTTCATTTTCGCTAAAACTTTGTAGAAACCCATTTGGAAGTGTTTGGAGTTCGAATCACATGTTTTAGAAAATCTCCATCAGATGTGTGTGTAAGTGTGTGTGTGTGTGTGTGTGTGTGTGTGTGTGTGTGTGTGTGTGTGTGTGTGTGTGTGTG